>PVKM010029453.1:0-17769 GCA_004027735.1 Carollia perspicillata | reverse complement strand
CCTGGGGTTACTCCTGGAGTTGGAGAAGAAGGAGATTACTTCTGGGCAGGGAGGGGGCTCTGAGGCAGACAAAAACAAAAAACAAAACCAAAAAACCAGAGATGAGAAAAGGGTAATGACAGAGAGGCAGACACACAGTGGCAGAGACATAGACCTAGTGGACACACACACACACACACACACACACACACACACACAAGGGTCTGACAGAGGGACAGGCTGCCTGAGACAGAATGAGACAGAGACGGAGAGAGAGCGGGCTGGCCGGGTGCCCACTGCGCATCCCGGAAGTTACTGGGCTGACCCAATCGGTACACAATGGATGGCTGTTCTGGAAAGGCAGAGGCCTCTGGGCCAGGCCGCCGGCCATCTCTTCTACTTCCACAGTCTGCTGCAGAAAGCTCAGCCAGGTAAACCTGTTTGCCCAAAGCAGACTGAGGAATGCCCCCTGAGGACTTCCTCAAGGGAAGCAGGAGGCTGAGGAGGGGGCTGCTTTGTAGGCATGGACCCTTGCCTCTCACTGGCTGTGAGGTTTGGTAGCCACTGAGCTCCCTGCAATCTTCATTCCCACCTGTCAGGTGAGAGCCACCACCCAACCTTCAGGGATCCTGACACTTTCACCTGCTCCACATAGACAGGAACCTGGATAGCCTGAGGCGTTGAGGATGTTTTTTAGGTCCTAAAAGAACTCTGAGGTAACAGATACCTTTTGTTCCCAGCACCCTTTGGGGATAGGTCTAAAAATCGGGCCAAACAGATTGGGCTGAGGGTGATGAGTCATAAGAGCAGGTTCCGACCCCACCTCCTAGGGCTGCACGACTGATAACGATCCCACCAACTGAGGTTCCTGTTCACCGACCCTCACACCCAAACCCCAGCGCTGCCCCTTATGCTGGGTGGTAAGCCTGTCACAACAAGGAAGAAAGGATATATTTCATTCCTCCGTCCTAACCATTCAAGGGATCTGCTCCAGATGGTAGCTCTCCAAAAATGGACTGGAAGAGACCCTCCTGATCACCAGGGCCATGGCCACTGCACACTGGCCTCATCCTGCCTCTCTGTCACTCATTTGTCCTTTCATTCACTTAAATTTGAAGTGCCTACAAGGTACATAAAATCTAGTAGGTGAGACAAGTAATACGTGACGATAGAGTGAGCCCAGGATGCTGGGAGAGGACATAGAGGGGACCCATCACCCTATTCTGGCTTATCCAAATCTGTGGCCTTCAACTCCAGGTTAGTTTAAATGTTTCCCCCTCCAGAAAGCTTCGCAGAACATCTACCAGGAGCGACTTCTTCTGTCTCTAAGCCTCATACCTTGGGATCTTATATAAGAGCTAGGAATGTACATGCATTATATCCCTGTAGATTGTCTTCTCTTTGGAGCAGAGCCCAGGCCCCATTCATCTTTGCATCCCATCAAGCCCAGCACAGTAGGAGAGCATCAGAGTTCAATGGACACATATTAGTTGTGTGTCTTTGAACTTCAAGGGAGTTCGATAGATGCATAACAGTTGTGTTTTTAAGCCTCAGTCTTTTCAGTTGTAAAGTGGGGATAATAATTTTCAATTCCCAGTATGACCAGAAGGAGCAAATGAGATACTGCACGCGAAGTTCCTTGGCAAGCTGGAGGCTGTACAGCTTTGTGCAACTGTGGGCAGTTGCTAATAATATAGCAATCTCGAGGTTGGAGCTGGACAGAGAGAGGCAGAGAGCAGGCGCCCCTCTGTCTGCAGCTTCTCCTCCTGCCTGACAGTGGTGGAGGGAGTCTCTGAGTCTGAAACAACCCAAATGTGTGCGGCCAGACTGCAGCAGGAAGAGAAGCCAGCCAGTAAGAGCCCAAATCTCCAGGTTCCAAGCTTGCCTCTAACTCAGGGTAGGTGACCTTGGGCAGGTCGGCTCCTTCTCGGAGCATCAGTTTCTCTATCTGCCCACTAGGAATAATAATCTCTGGCTGGCCGGCATCCAGATGAGGTGAGGCCCTGGTAAGAGCTGGAATACATAGGAACCCCCTGCCCCTTTAATGTCCAAACACTATGCAGTTGTGGGGTCACAGTGATGTCTGCACCAGCCTCTCTGCAGACATTACCCCTTCCCCTCCACACCCTGATTGGGTCGGGAAGTAGCCCCTCTCCCTGGGAGACTGGGCATAATTTCTGGCCCAGAATGGTGCTCAAATACTTATTGAATAAGAGAATAAATGAACAAATAAATAAACGAGGTCCCAGGGAGGGAGTGTCACTCTAAGTCTCCTGAAGCATTCAAGCCATCTTTGGACAGGTCAACAATTCATCCTCTGTTCACTGTCTCTGCCACTTTCCCCGGCATCCGAACCATCATCACCTCTCCCTGCATTGTGGCCGGGGTCTCTAAACTGGTTTCCCTGCTCCCATCTGATTCTCCTGCCAATATCTATTCCTTCTCCACAAGATTCCCAGAGTGACCTCTTAAAAATGCAAATATCATTATGCTTCTCCTTGGCTTAAGACCCTCCAGTTAGCTTCCTGGTACTCTCAGGATAATGTCAGTAATCTTTAATAAGCCCATAAGGCCCCCCCTCTCACCCCAGTCCATCCTCTCCCTTGAGTTTCTGTTACAACTGATTCTTATTCCATCCCTCTGATAAGGATGAGTTCCCTTTCCTCTCTTCAAGTTATTTTCTTCCAAAGGCTTTCCATGAACCCTCCCCCAGACTGGGTCAGAGCACCCTGCAACCTGCCCCTGACTTGGCACTCTGTTCTTTGCCATCCCAATTCTCACCGGATTTTGATGTAACCATTGGTCTGTCTCCTACTAGATTGTAAATTCTAGAAGAGCAGAGACCTGGTTTGCCCTGATGGGCCCTTTCGCCCCTGCCTGGCACAAGAAGGGGCTCAAATACTTGCTGAGTAGCTGAGTAAGCTGAAGGGAAGAAAGACTGAAAGTAGTCTTTGAGAGTAAAATAAGCTCCAGCCCGAGACACAGCAGCAGCAGAGGTGGGAGGGTGCATCAGGCCTTGCCTATGAGTTTGAGAAGCAAACTACTGAGATCCAGAGACCACCCTCCCTGCCTTGACTACATCTCAAAGTCCCCCGGGGCCAACTCTAGAGAGCCCAGGGGCCACATTCTCAGTGTGACCCCACACCCCATGCCTTTGCTGGGGTACCTCTACGCAGCTGGTTGTTAGAAACTCTCAGTTTAGTGTGCATGTCAGTGACTGTCCCGGCCCTCCCCTAATTCCACTTTAATTGAAAACTGCAGTTTTAACAGGCTCTCTCTAGGTTCATCTTCCTCTCTGAAAACAAGAGTAAAGATCCCAGCAAGGCCCAAATAGAAAGGCCAAACGCTCTTTTTCTGCTGTGAGTGGCTGCTCAGAGGAGAAAAGATCCCCTTCACCCCCTGCTCTTGGAGGCCCTTCCCAACCCTCCCCTGTCATCTCAGTGTAGGCCGCACCAGGGCTCCGTGCCCAAGGTCGGGCCAGCCCCGCGCCCCGCCCCCCCGCCTCCCCCGCCTCCCCCACCTCCCCCACCTCCCCCGCCTAGTGGCGGAGCCCTGGACTCTAGCAAAAGATCCCAGGGGCACGCCCGGGAGGGGCTGGTTCGAGGAGAGGAGAAGGCGGTTCCTTTGCCTTCGGTCTCAGGCTCTCCAATGCAGAGGCTGACGCGGAGTCAGGGGTGGGGCTTCGATTTTCACCGGAGCTAGCCTCCTACTTGCCCTCCTCTCCCATGGCCGCTCTTCCTCTCCCAGCACCAAGGCGGTGACTCAGCAGGAAGGCGCGACCCAACTGGGCCGGAAGGGCGGTCCACATCGCATCTTCCCTCCGGGTTCACGCCGCTGGCCACTGAACCAGTGGAGCTGCAGGGAGGTTTTGTGGGTTGAGGTGGGAGTTCCTAGACCTGGTACCCAGCTCCCTGTGTGACCCAGAAAAACTGAAGCTTCTCTGTCCTTGGTTTCCCTTCTGTACCCTGGAGATAATGACAAGCACCTCCAAGGTGGTCAAAAAGTGTGGGGCTTTTTGGAATTCGTCCGTTCAGGGTGTAAATCTCGCTCTGTAGTTAGCTGGCTGTGGGATCCTGGCCAATCCCTCAATCCTCACGTGTAAAATCAGAGAAGGATATTTTTTAACTACACCTCAGGTTGTGACAGTACACACTTGGGGAGGGAAAACAAAACGACTTAAGTTTCTAGGTTGGCCGCATAATTCTAACTACAATGGCCAACTTTGACAAGCAAAACAAAAAGGACAATTTTGGAAAGCTAGTCCTGGAGGCTAAGCTATAGACAAGATATCTGGACAGTTCTGCATAAGAAGTGAGCAAAAACCCAACTGAAAAATGGGCACAGGACATGAATAGACATTTCTCCAAAGAAGGTATACATATGCCCAATAAGCACTTGAAAAGATACTCAACACACTCATTAGGGAAACCAAAACAGGGAGATAGCACTAACTTTTGCCACCAGAATGGGGAATAGTAAGAATTCGCAAGGATGTGGAGAACTGGAGTCCTTGTGCGCTGTGGGTGGGATTGTAAAATGGTTTAACCACTGTGGCAAACAGTTGGGCAGTTCCTCAAAATGCTGAGCATAGAATTACCATATAGCCCAGCAATTCCACTCTTAGGTGGTATATACCCAAGAGAATTGAAAACAGGTTCTCAAACAGATACCTGTACAGGAATATTCACAGCACTATTATTTATAGAAGCCAAAAGGTGGAAACAGCCTGTGTCCATCAACAGATAACTGGATAAACACAATTTGGTAAATCCATTCAAAGGAATATTATTTCACCATTAAAAGTAATGAAGTACTGTTAGCTGCCACAATCCAAATGAGCCTTGAAAACGTTACGCTAATAAAAAAAAAAGTCAGGCACAAAAGGCTGTGTATTGCACGATTCCGCGTCTATGAATTGCCTAGAACAGGCAAATCCATAGACAGAAAGTAGATTAGTCCTTGCCAGGGGCTTGGGGGAGTCGGGGTGGAGAGTGACTGCTAAAGGATGTGAGAAGCTTTTTTTCTGGTGGGGGTGATGAAATGTTCTGGAATTAAGATGGTGGTGGTTGCACAACACTGCAAATGTACAAAAAAGTACTGAATTGTATCCTTTAAAAGAGTGAACTTTGCCCTGGCTGGGGTAGCTCAGTGGATTGAGTGTGGGCTGCAAACCAAAGGGTCGCGCGGTTCAATTCCCAGTCAGGGCACATGCCTGGGTTGCAGGTCGGGTCCCCAGTAGGGGGCGTGCAAGAGTCAGCCACACACTGATATTTCTCTCCCTCTCTCCTTCCCTTTCCCTCTCTCTAAAAATAAATAAATAAAATCTTCAAAAAAAAAGAGTGAATTTTAACAATGGAACCGTACCCCTGAAACCTATGTAATTTTATTAACCAATGTCACCCTGAAAAACTCAATAAAATTTTTAAAAAGAATTATAAAAAGGAGTGAACTTTATAGTATGTGAATTAGATTCAATAAAGCTGTTATTCAAAAAAATTTAAAAAGCAATGAGCACAATGTGGGAGTTGGATGGAGTGCAAACAGGGGAAGAGAAGAAGGAGGTGGTAGGAGGGAGGGATGGTGTCAGCACTGGGGTAGACCACTAGGGTTAGAGCAGGGAAAAATCAATGAAAATTATCTGGGAGTGTGTGTGTGTGTGTGAATACACAAGGGCTTTTTAGAAATAGGGTATCTAGCTCTGGTCAGTGTGGCTCAGTTGGTTGAAGTGTCATCCCGTAGCCTAAAGCTTGTTGGTTCGATTCCTGGGCAAGGCACATGCCTGGGTTCTGGGTTCATTTCCTGGTCTGGGGAGCATAGGGGAGGTAACCAATTGATGCTTCTCTCTCGAATTAATGTTTCTCAAGGGAAAAAAATGAAAAACTGTCCTCAGGTGAAGATAATTTTAAAAAACAAAAATAAAAACAGGGTATCTAGCCCTGGCTGGTGTGGCTCAGTAGATCTAGCACTGGCTTGTGGACCAGAGGGTCACCAGTTCGATTCCCAGTCAGGGTACATGCCTGGGTTGTGGGCCAGGTCCCCAGTACGGGGATGCGTGAGAGGCAACCACACATTGATGTTTCTCTCCCTTTCTTTCTCCCTCCCTTCCTCTCTCTCTCAAAATAAATAAATAAATCTTACAAAAAAAAAAAAAAAACACCCAGGGTATCTACTTTTAAATTTTCAGTTACATGTTGGGCCCTTGCTCCAAATCATCTGACATCTGGGGCATCTCTATCATTCATTTTCCAACGGATTCTCATCACCCTTAGGTGAAACTCCTCCCATGGTGCAGAAAGCCCTAAGTGGTCTGGTGCTTCCCAGCTTTTCTGACTCATTTCGGCATGACCCTCTTTGCTCCCATCACAATGCCCTTCTCATCGGTGCTTTTGCAGGTCAGGCTACCCCCCTACTGAAGGACCTGGAATGGCCAAAAGTTTATGGCCAGCTCCCTCTCACTACTGAGGCCTGGCTCAAACCTCACCTACTCAGAGGCCTTCCCTGACCACCCAGTTGCTACCACAACACCCTGCTTTATGTTTTTTGTAGAACTAATCAGTAAGTCCAATTCTCTTGGCTATCGATTTGTTTAATGACTTATCATCCATCTTCTCTTGAAGGTAATCTCTGTGCTGTGCAAACTGAAACGTGGTCTACATCTCTTCTTGCTCTACAGCCCCAGAGCACAGCGTGGCACTTGGCCTACCACACAGGTGCTCCAGAAGTGTCTGCTTAGGTCCTACTTGACAAATATTATCTGAGCACCTACTATGTGTGAGTCCTGTGTACAAAGTTGGGCACAGCAGGACTCAGCCCCAGCCCTCCGAGGCCCCCTGGGTTAGCAGAGGGTGCAGGCAAGCTGGCAGTGTCCCGAGGCTCAGGGGTGAGTGGTGTCACCGGGGAGGTACAAGGAGCAGTGCGGGTTCCCAGTCCAGATAGGGAGGGAGTGGTCTTAGTGGAGGCCTCTGGAGAAAATGAAAGCCAAGACATGAAGCTAAATAAGAGTTGACTGAGGGGAAGAGGAGAGAGGGCGACGCCTATTCCAGGCAGAGAGAACAGCATGTGCAGAGGCTTGGTGGGAAGAGAGCCCAGACATTAGAGGAATTGAAAGTAGTTCAACCTGGCTAGATCCTGGCAGCAGGAGTGGGGAGGGATGGTGCCGAAAACACAGGCAGAGCCAGACTGTACAGGACCTTGTAAACTGAGCTAAGGAGTTGAGGGAGAGCACTGAGGGACCATAAAAGGGGTCTGAGCAGGGGAGTGGCACCATCAGATTTGTAAACGTTGGCTCACTGTGGTATGAGGAATGGGTTGGGAGAAGGTTAGATGACAGCGAAGAAGACAGGAAGGGGTTTGAGGAGGGGAGTGGCACCATCAAACTGGTACACGTGAGACAACTCTCGTGATAGGGGCAATGGATTACGAGACAGGCAGGAAGACAGTGAAGAAGCCGTGGTAGTGCGGCCGGTGAAAATGGGGTCCTTTCATGGACTCACAAGAAAAGCACTCCGGGGACCCACACAGGGGAGGATGTGGTATGATTTACCGTGGTTGAAGTGCAAGGCTGCCCCAAGTTCCCAATGTCTCATAGCTGTCTGTCCTGCCATGAAAAAAGTCCAACCTTGTCTTTATCAAGCCCAGTACAAAGACCAGTGTCCAAAAATTCTGTGCCATTTGTTCAGTCCACATTGTCCCTGTCCGGCTAGCATGGTCTGTTCCTCCAGCTGCACTCCGTCACTGAGCCCACGCTCGTGCTGGAGTCCAAAATGTGGGGATGGAGAGATGTGCGCAGATTCCAGCAGGATTTGGGAAACACAATCATTAGGTTTTAACAGTCAATTATTTTGGGGGTGGATTATTGGGGTTAATACCCAGGTTTGTAGCTTAAGCTAATGGTGGGTAGTGATACTTACCAAACAGGGAAATCCAGATGTAGGTGTGGGCGACAAAATTCTGAGTGGGACAGGCTGAGTTTCAGGAGACTACAGGGTACGCAAGTCATCACTGGATTATTCCCTGAGTTTCTCAAGGGCAAAAGCCCTGTCTCGTTTAGCTGTGTGCCCCCAATCTCACTAAGCCCTTGCACACAGAACACCAAAAGTGCTGAATAAAGCTGTGACCAGAACCAGCTTTAGTAACTGGCTGGAAAGCAGGTTTCAGGTGACCCCAGAGGAAGGTCTCAGTTGGCACGGGCTAGGTCAGGCTGCATGGATAAATGACCCCCACTCTCAGCCCTGGCTGGCGTAGCTCAGTGGATTGAGTGTGGGCCTGCAAACCAAAGAATCGCGGTTCGATTCCCAGTCAGGGCACATGCCTGGGTTGCAGGCCAGTTCCCAGCAGGGGACGCATGAGAGGCAACCATACATTGATATTTCTCTCCCTCTCTTTCCCTTCCCCTCTAAAGATAAATAAATAAAATATTTAAACACACACACACACACACACACACACACACACCCCACTCTCAGCAGTTACAACAGCAAAGGTTTGTTTCTCATTCACTCTCTGTGTCCATCTTGAGTCAATGAAGACATTGCTCCAGGTGGTACTCACTTAGGGGCACAGGTTGATGGAGCCTCCATCACCTGGAAGGTCACTGGTCACCCTGAAGAAAGGAAACTTGGCAATCGTGTTTGGCTTCTTGAAGGCTTCTGCCTGGGGAGACACTTCCACTCACACTTCACTGGCCAAAGCGTGTCATAGGGCCGCACCTCACTTCAAGAAGACAGGGAAATGCAAAGCTACCATGTGCCAGGAAGGGGAAGAACCTGATACGTTCGTGACCAATATTAGCGGGCATCAGGAATCTGACGTTCTAGTCCTGGGTCCACTGTACAAACCTAGGCAAGTCATTTCTCCTCTCTGAGCCTCAGTTTTCCCTGTCAGTAAAAGGACAATACTACTTCCCTCACAGAGCTTCTGTGAGAGTCAAATGAGAGATCATCAAGAAAAGCACTTGGTTTAGATGGGAAAGGGGACCCAAGGCGGGGGAAGCTGTGACATTTCCAACAAAGGAGAGGCATATTCAAACGTGGGTTTGGCTGGAGTGGCTATGACCACAAGCTAAGCAGCATCTGAGTAAGCTGGGTTCGGATCCGGGTGCTGTGGGTGGCTAGAGCATCCCTGTCCAACTCCCTGAATTCTTAAGCATTTTCATTCCTTCTTTCCCTTTAGCCCTCATCTCTCCAATGACATGGTCGGCCTCAGAGAGCTTCCTAACAAATGGAGACAAAGTCATTACTGCCAAGAGCAGATGGAATTTGGAGCTAAAGTGTCTGCCTCCCTCTTGGCTGGGAGCCAGAGCCCAGGTTTAGAGCCTGTGGGAGGCAAAAGAATGGCCCCTCAAAGAGGTCCACATCTTGATCCCTGGAGCTCCTGAATGTGTTACGTTGCATGGCTAAAGGAATTATGCAGATGTAATTTAATTAAAGACCTTGAGATGGAGAGATTATCCTGGATTATCCAGGCGGGTCTAACACAATCACAAGAAACTGAGGATGGAAGAGGGAGGCGGTGGAATCAGGAGAGGAGGTCGAGATGGTAGAAGCAGCAGTCAGAATGATGCCTTTGCTGGCTGGAAGGAAGTCATGAGCAGGCGTGGAATGCAGGCTGCGCCTTTAGACGCTAGAAAAGGTAAGGAAACAGATTCTTCCCTAGAGCCTCCAGAGAGAACACAACTCTGCAGACAACTTGAACTTAGCCTATTTCAGACTAGTGAGCTCAAGAACTGTAAGATAATCAATTAGCATTGTTTTTAGCCACTAAGTTGTGGTCCTTTGGTACAGCAGCCAAAGGAAACTAATGCAGAGCCTGCAGGCTGGACCTGGAGGGCAGAGGCTTGACGCCAGTTACCAGCAAGACCTCAGGGCTGAGAGAAGCTCTGGCAGGATCCCCCACTTCTCTCTGCCCCTGGAACTGCAAGTAAGGTGCCCCAAAAGCAGCCTCTGAGGAAGCCCCAATGCTGTTTTACTCTCCCTTACCTGCCTTCTCGTCTGCCTCCTCTCCACTTTGTCTGTTCTAGTAACTCTACCACCTTGCTATGTGGCCTTGAGCAGACCCCTTCCTTTTGTAGGACCTAGATTTTTCTATATGTGAAAGGAAAACAGGGATAGGCTAGGAGACCCTCTCCAGCCTTTCCAGGCCTGACACTGTGAGTCAGCATTTCCAGGATGTGATGGGCCTTCAGAGAACTCTCTGACATTGTTGTTGAATTGCCCTCCAACCTCAAGCCTTCTGAGAGTCCTCGCCAGAGTCTCTCCTGCTGCCACAAACAATGCACTTGTGCCCAAACACTGACCTCAGTTAAAAGACAGGGGGGACAATGTTTTATTGACTTGGCACCTATGAAAGGGTGGCTATAGGCCTCCATGGTTCTTTGCTTTTGCAAGTGGAGGCTCTGTGGTGGGAGCAGCAAAAATCAGAGATGTTGGTTCCAGCTGCAGCGAGGGGCCACTGTCCCGCTTTGGCCCCTCCAGTCCCCTTGTCCAGCCGAGCACCATCTGAGTCCGGGCCCTCACAGAGCAGGCTAGGGCAACGACCCAGGTTCCTCTACAGCCCCAGGCAGGCTAAGGTAAAAGCCACAGGCCTCTCCTGCCTTCCCTCTTCTTGGGGATCCCAAGATGGGTGGGGGAAGGGAGGTACCCCTTTTCAGAGACCCCCTGAACCTCATGGACTGGGTTCCAGGAAGGCAGGATCAGGGGTGTTGTAACTGGAGCCCCACCAAAGGAGAGAGTTAGAAGTCATTCCCTACCCCCAATTTTCTGTTTTGGCTGAGCAGAAAGTGGGAGCTTTCACTGAACTGGGCCCACAACAGTTGATAGTAGGTGAGGTCACATAATAAGTTCATGGGATAGAGCCCAGCAGCCCCGTGCAGGACCACACCATCAGGGCAGGCTCTCTCCCAGGCAAGGGGAGGGAAAGGCTGAGTGAACTGCAGTTGACACAAGAGGAAGGCTTCCTGGAGGAGGAGGGGCAGGCCACAGTAGGTTTCCAGAAAAAGTGGTCTGCAAAGCGGACTGGGTCACAATGGCCGGCACAGGACACTGGCATCCTCGCTGTGGTCGCAGTTGTGGGCATCCCAGCGGATATGAGAGCAGAGTAGAAGGGCACTCTCATCTCCACGGCACTTGACATTGTCCAGAAGGATAGGGCCTCGGCCTGGGCCAAAGTGGGCTTCTCCAGGAGCTGCCAGAGCCTGGCCACAGCCCAGCTGGTGGCACAGGACACCAGCTGCCCTCAGGTCCCAAGCATCATCACAAACAGTGCCCCACCGCTGTCCTAGGAAGAGCTCTACACGCCCCTCGCATCGGTGGGCTCCATTGGCCAGACGTAGGTGCCCTGTAGGGGGACAAGGCTGAGATTTGGAAGGTGCTGGCCCGTGACAGGCCACTCCTAATCAGGGCCAGAGGAGGGGTAGAGGAAGTAAAGGGTATTGGTCTGAGACACAGCACTGCCCTCGCAGCCATCAGACCAGAGTAGACAACTGAGATTTAAATAGGATGCACATCAGTCCAGACTCAGTCTCCAGATGAAAGAACATGTACAAGCCTTTACAGGGTGCTCTGAGCACGTTAGGTTCCATGTCTGCTCCCTCCTTAGTCCTCCCAGTACCTCAGCCCCAGGGCTACTCTCTGGAGACTGTGACTGTATCCTCTGAAGTCATCATTGCCTCCTTTCACCCCCGAGCTCCCCCAGCTAAAGAATGAATTCTTTCATTTCTTTCCTTAGGAAAGGGACCCAATCCCCTCATTTTGATCCCATTTCTAGAAATTTCTAGATTCCTCTAGCTTAAAATCCACCTCCCTCTTTCTGGACATCATCTATTAATGAGACTTGAGACTAGGACAAAAGGACAAACATTCCAGGACATGGTACAAATCTGCTGAGCTACATAAACCCAGGCTGTCACCTCCGCTGTTTCTGGTCCTTACTATCCTGATGCCTCCACCTCCCTCTTAGGGGTTGTGGGCGCCTACCGTCCCTGGGGCGAGGAGTGGGAACTCGGGTGGTCTCAGAACCATCCTGCTGGACTTGTAGTCCTAGCTCCTCTGGGCCTGGATCAGCAAAGACAAAGACAAAGAGGTGGCTGTAACACTGAGGAACATGTTAGGTGAGGCCAGGTCACCACCTACCCTTGCAAGGCAAGCCTGATTTAGGGATAAAGGACTTCACAGGGCCCTGAAGGATAACTGCCCCTTGCCCCTTGGATCAGAAATGGTGATTGTTTCTTTCACCAAGGCCCAAGGCAGAATCCTTTGTAGCCTACCCTTTGTGGCTAAGGCTACTAGGTCTGGGGCACCAAACCAGGGTGAAGATATCAATTCCTACACCAAGCAGTAACTACAAGTATTTTAAAATATATAAGACTCTACAAACACTCCTTTCCATTTATTCTTCCCACAGCTCCCGAAAGCTGATCAACCGTCCGTTTATTAGAGCTTTGCGGTCCTTAACTCAGCAGAGCAAAGCGCCCCGGCCCCGCCCTTCATAGACTTTCAGAATTTATCCTTGGTCTCTGGTCTCTCACCTCATGCCCCACCCCTCACTGCTGCAGGACGCGCCGCCTCCCAGGACCCGTCCCACACCCTCGAAGCAGAGGGCGCTCCCTTCCTGCCCCGCCCATGCCGCACAGCGGCAGAGTGCATTGATGGAGGAGCTCCGCCTCTCTGCGGAGTGCGCGTCCTCTCCAGCCCCGCCCACGTGGCAGAACCCCAGAAGGCCCTCAGGCGCAGCCCCTCCCAGTACTCGGCCGATTCTGCCCCGCCCGGCCAGCGCAGCAGTGCGTGCATAGGTGCGGCCTCGCTCATTTCTCAGATCCTGCTTTGCCCCACCCAGGGCTCCGTAGGCACCCGCGCACGCCCACACTGTAGAGGGTGCCAACGGGAGGCCCCGCCCATTTCTCAAATCCCGCTTTATCTCGTTTGCCTCGCGGTACAAGCCTGCGTATGGCCCCGCCCATGCTGCGCTTCCGGGCTCGCGCGGTAGTTTCTCACCCGTGCGCGGTTCCGCGGCGATCTCACCTGAGCAGAGCGCTCCCGCATCCTCGTGGTGGCCACAGTTGTGCTGACCCCAACCCAGGTGGAAGCAGTCGCTCAGGCGGGCTTCTGTGCCCGCGCAGCCCACGTTGTCCAGCAGCACTGGGCCGCGGCCGTAGCCGAAGTGTCCGAGGCCTGTGGCGCCCAGCGCAGGCCCGCATCCCGCTTCGCGGCAGGCCACGCGCGCATCCGCGAAATCCCAGTCATCGTCGCACACGGTGCCCCAGCCCCCGGCGTACATAACCTCCACGCGGCCGCGGCACGGCCCCGGACCGCCCACCAGCCGCAGCCGCCCGCCTGCAGGGCGCACAGGCCCGCGGCCAGAGGGGTTGGGCTGGAGCCACCTGCGCCCGGGTAGTGCCCCAGCCCCGTCTTTTCCCACCCACCATGGAATCCCTGCTCTGCCACTTACTTTTCTTCCCCGCGGCCCAGGAGGCAGTGGTGAACAGTGCTGTCTCTCTGGAAGGGAGAGCACCAAGTCTTGTAGCTGCAGAGACAGGGCATCTAGATAGAGTATTTGAAGGGGAGGCCTTCTGGCCTACAGCAGGCACCAGGCCTCCTACTGAGATCTCCCAACTGTACCCCACGTGTACCCCACTCTTGGCCTCAACTCTGGGGTCACCATGTTGATTGGTGGGTCCTCAGTAAGGAAATTGGATTGGGATGAACCAAACCCCACTTCCAGGCATTATCCTAATTTCAACCCCAATGATAGTTTCAGCCCTAATTTTCAAATATACTTCTTCATTTTGCCTTTATCTGAACCCACTCACAAGGCCTCTCCATTCTCAATCTAAGCACCAACCCAAATTTTACTTCGCTTTGAAGAAACCTCTTAACTACCTTTTCCTACCTTACTGAATTTTTCAGAGGTCTGGACTTCATCCTTGCTCTATTTGCTCCTTTGCTCTCTCACCTTCCTCTACCATCCAGCCAAGAGCTCTGGCCTTCTAGTCAGGGTCCCCTTCCTATGGATCCAAATAGCCTTCTCAATTCCCAGGCCTACCCACCTTGCCCCTACCGTTCTAGCCTGGAGGCTAGCAGGCTCAGGCTGGGCTCCTTACCCTCTGGCTCTGTGTGCCAGGCCCAGTCCTCTCTTGTGGCTGAGGGTGGCAGTGCTGTGAGAGTCGGGGGACCTAGAACTAGAGCAAAAGAAAAGAGGGCAGGGTCAGAGGCCAAGGTTCTGGTTCCTGGTCAGCCTTGGGCTGTCAGGAGGACAGAAGGGTTTCTCTGAAGAAGACAACAGATTTCACTTCTAGAGCTGGGGGCTTAGCCCCCGCTGAGGTCCAGGAGGTCTGCCCCACTTTGACAGTGTTTGTAACTCACATGGTGTACAGGTGTCCACATCACAGTTTATACAGAACTTTCAAAGACATGCTTTCCTCTCTTTCCCATGTTCTCTGAAATCCCATCTGTGTCCAAAATGGGAGGATAAGAGGTCTTATCCACAGGGGAGGGCCATCCATAGTCCTGAAAGTCTTGCAGAACAAGACTCATCATCCCCATCCTACAGATAAAATAGGACTAGAAAGCTCTGGCTGGTGTAGCTCAGTGGATTGAGCGCGGGCCTGCGAACCAAAGGATCATGGCTCAATTCCCAGTCAGGGCACGTGCCTGGGTTGCAGGCCAGTTCCCAGCAGGGCATACACGAGAGGCAACCATACATTTGATATTTCTCTCCCTCTCTCCTTCCCTTCCCCTCTAAAGAGAAATAAATAAAATCTTTTCTAAAAAATAGGACTAGAGAGGGAAAGGGGCATGCCTGAGACCATGCAGCAAGGTCAGCTGTGACTTTGATAGGGCTCACTGCATGGCCATGGGTATGGCTCTGCCTCACTGGGCCCCAGCGTGATCGTCTATAACCTGGAAATGATGGCCCCTGGTGTGCTGTGAGGCATGAGTAAGCATTTTATATCTTGTAGCCTGGAAGCCATCTGTGAAGTGCCATTATTGGCCCTACTATTCGTATTTGCTCAGAAAACCTCTCAAAATGGGCAGGGGCAAGGTGGGGGGAATAAAGAGCACCAGGAGTAAAGAAGGCTGTGCTAGCTACTTCTAGGGACATACTTGGGCTACAGCGGAGTATTTCTGAGGCGATTTAGAGTTCTATAACTCTGAAATATTCCACGAAGAGTACTTAAAACGTGCTCGAGAACTCCGCAGGCATTTTGGGGGCACTGCTGTAATTCTGGAGTATTAGTAGAGCAATATTGTAGTATACAACTGTGGAGCTCACCGCAACGAGTACTGGGGTTTTCTGAGGCACTTCTAGAGCAGTACTGAGATATGAAAAGTAATTTCGGGGCCTGTCTGGGTTACTCCAGGAAACACCCGGGCAACCACCAACGCCCTCCCCGCCCCAGCCCCACTCAGGCTCTCCCACCGGCAACCCCCTCCCCACGCTTCCGGAGCCCGCACCTGCGCATAGCGCTCCAGCGTCCTCATGGTGGCCACAGTTGTGCACCCCCCAGCCCAGGCTCAGGCAGGCGGCCAGGCGGGGCTCGCTGCCTTCACAGTGCACGTTGTCTAGCATGATGTGTCCCGTGCCATAGCCGAAGAAGGCGTTAGTAGTGGCGGCCAGCGCCTCTCCGCAGCCCAACTGGCGGCAGACCACGGTAGCATCTGGCAGTCCCCAGTCATCGTCGCACACGGTGCCCCACAGGCCGCTATGCAGGATCTCCACTCGGCCCTGACATGGGCCTGCGCCCCCAACCAGGCGCACACTGCCCTCACCTGGTGAGGGTGGGACAGGGGAGGGGGCAAGGAGCAAATCCCACAGGGCTCTGCCTCCCATCCCCCTCTAATCCAAGGCACTTCTGTAACGCCCTAGGTCCACCCCAGGCCCACCCCATACCCACATACCCACAGTGCAGGGTGCCCCAGGACCTAAATCCCTGGAAGAGCTACTAACTCATCCCTAAGGCGCCGTCTCCTCACATTCCTGATTCCGGTGGTTTGTGGGATCAGAGGACAGATTGGCTTTGACTGTCACTTCCTGCCTAAAAAACCCTCCCTGCCCTTGTGCACGCTCTCCTAAGCGACTAGGTTGTGCTGCTTCCTCATTTACGGCTGTAGCGAAAGCCTTCTCACCTTCCCAGGTGAAGCACCAAGGACTCTTCTTCCAGCAAGCCCTACCTGATCTGTGATGGACTGGACCCTCTTCCTCTTCTGGACTTCCTGGCCTGTTTATCTGTTCCTTTTTGGGGTTACTTTTCATTTTCTCGTTCTACATTACTATCAGCATTGCTGTGCATATCTGACTTTCTCATCAGATTAAGCTCCAGTGCTCACCTCCCTCACTTTCTCCAACCTGGTGCTGACTGTTTTCAATCATTCCACAGGAATGGATCCTCTTTCTCTACCCAGGTGAACTGCTTGGGGGGGTACAGGGGGCACGGTGGGGAGGGGAATGACTAAACTTGACCATCAGTAATCCCTCTCTTTCTGTCTTAGGGCAGGTATCAGAGACTGTTCTCTGAGTCCCTCTCCTGAGACCCAGGTGGGCACGGACATTGCCCTTACTTACCATTCCCATTCCTGGGGGTTGTAGGCGGCACCACAGTGGTTAACACTTTCTTTGTTGGGCGCTGCGTGGGCAAGAACTCTGGAAAGGAAGAGAGGAGGACAAATGGACCTGTCTGTTTCTCGTCCTCACACTCACAAGTATATGTGACAGGGCCTGGACCCCTAAGGTACCTGTGCCCGGGGTCTCTGGCCACACAAAGGGTCAAAGCCAGGGGTACGAGAGGTGAAAGGGCCCTCTGCATCCAGACAGCAGTAGTTCTAGAGGAGTTCTTTTAGTTCTTAAAGCAGCATCACATCACTCGAGAAAGGTAAATTTTCAGGGCCCCCCCAGATCTGCAGAGCAGAAACTCTGGGATAGGGCCACCACTGGAGCCGTCTGGGGGTTTTCTTGAAAATTGAAACCATTGCTCTCAAGACCAAAGCCTCTTAGAGATTTCTGCTGCAACTCTATGACAAGTGGTCCTACAGCTAGTGTTGACCCCAATCATCTGGTTTTAAAAATGAGAAGGGGGCCTTGCTGGAACAGCCAGAGCCCTACATGGTAGGAGTAATGCTGGGTTTTGACCAAGGTCACACAATGAGCCAGAAGCACCACTGGGGCCCAGGGCGTCTGACAGCGAGCCTGGGGCTCTTCCCCAGCACCCCGCAATGCAGCCACTGGCTTGGTCTTCTACATGGAACACTGTTACCGCTGGGAAGTCCCTTCATTTATCTAGCCTTTAGCCTTGCTGTCTGACAGAGTCTGTCTGCCCTCCTAGGTCACAGGGGTCTGCTCACCATCGCACAGGACAGCCACATCCTCGTAGTGAAAGCAGTTGTGGACTCCCCAACCTCGGCTGCCGCACTCGCTCAGAGCAGCTTCCTGCCCCCGGCAGTCCACGTTGTCCAGCAGGATGGGGCCTCGGCCCTGGCCAAAGGCAAGGGGCCGCGGCACAGGCAGCGCCAGGCCGCAGCCCAGCTGACGACATACCACATTGGCGTCTACCACGTCCCAGTCGTCGTCACAGACGCTGCCCCAGGAGCCACCATGCAGGACCTCCAGGCGACCCCGGCAGCGGCTCGGACCCCCCACCAGCCTCAGTTCTGTGGAGAGGGTTGAGCTGGCACCAGGGGCATCCCTGGGTCCAACCTCCAGGATGCCCATCTTTCCATGAAGTTATGGGAGGCTTGGGAACAGTCCCTTCCTAGGTCTTATTTCTCCCTTTCCATGATATGGGGAGACTGGCGCAATCCC
>PVKM010029452.1:0-17773 GCA_004027735.1 Carollia perspicillata | reverse complement strand
GCTATGCTTTCCTCAGGTTTCTCTTATAATAATATCATCCTTTTTCTCAGTATTTTCTGGAAAACTTTGCTCTCTGAATATTTAGTGCCCTATTATATTCATGTGTTTTTTTTCTTACAGTGGAAGACAGGTTTTTAGAGGGGTTTTTGTTGTGTTTGGTTTGGGTCATTTGCTGTCCTGTACTTTCTGGTGCCACATTATCCCCATTCTCAGAACATGTTCTCTTTATAAGAGCCTCATATACAATGCAGCCTCTCTTCCATGGCCACAGCTGATAAGACTGGAGGTGAACACCTAACCCAAGCTGGGCCAATAAGGGTTTAAAATTTTTTTAAACCCTCATTCAAGGATATGTTTATTGATTTTAGAGAGAGAGGGATGGAGAGAGAGAAAGAGAGAGAAATATTTATCGGTTGCCTTTCATATGTGCCCTGGCCAGGAATGGAACTGCAACCTATGCATGTGCCCTGATTGGGAATCAAACCCACAACCTTGTGGTATATGGGATGATGCTCCAACCAACTAGTCAGTTTTATCAGACTGAGAATTTGGAGTTGAAACTCTGAGAAACAAGTCAGGGGGTCTTGGGGACTGAGGTTCCCATTCTGAAGTGACCACAGTGGCATTTGTGGCAGTGAAAAGGTGAAATAGGAGTGATGATCTTCGGAAGGAGGAGACTGAACTCAACACCCAGAAAAAAGCTGAAATGAAAACCCACATAAAATGAAGGAAAAATGAGTATGAGCATGAGAGAGTGAGAAAAGCATATGGGAGCTTATAAAAGTTTTCTTGTGATTATTTTCTATTTTCTCAGTGAAATAAAAGGCAAGGTCTTCAGCTGAGAGTAGGAATGGGAAGGGAGTGGGCTACCGGGAAAGTGAGAAGAAGGTGTGAATTACTCATCTCTGCCTGGGGGAGTGAATTGACTAAGGGAATGTGGTAGGAGTGACAACACTACAGTCTCACTGAAGTGACTAAATGGAGACAAGTCATCTAGTTGTGTGCTTTTTCTCTGACCACACTTACCCGGCTGACTGGGTATGCAGCAGGAAGAAAGCTGCATCTGACCAGCACTGGGTTTTCTGCTAATTGAGTATGAAAGAGGAAGAGAGGTGCAAAGGAGTTGATTATGTCTGTGGAGGAATGATTATAATATTGGAACATTGCACGTGTTCCTAAGTGAGGGGTATTTGGTTACAAATGGACAGGGTTCAAGATCCCATGTGGTCTGAGAAGCAGTGGTATTAAAATATAGAGGGAATAAGCTCCAGTGATAAAAGACCCCGTTTGGAGATTAAGATATTCGAAACACAGGTAATGGAGGGTGGGGTAAATGATAATGACAAAGAATAAGGTAAGTGTGAGCAGAGGTGGGTGGCCAAAATAAGTAGAGATGAGAAGATAGAGGAACTGAGAGGTAAAGGTCCCTTTGGTAGCATCTATGTAAATACTGAAATCATCAAGTGTTGTACCAGTAGGTCTAGAGGTAGAGAGGGGGAAACAGAAAGGAGGAAATCCGAGACCTTTGAATAACTCCAATAAAGAGGAACAACAGATGGTACTATGTGGTGTGTATGTGTACAAGAAGCTGTGTGTGTGTTCATAGGGGAGGAATGAAGGTCAGAGAGTGGCACTGAGGAGTAGGGAGGACATCTTTCCCACTCCCAGTCCCAGTGGTGTGAGATAAATCTGTGACTTGAGCTTGCCTTGGGGGTGAGGGAGTGTACTCAGAGAGGAGCATGGCTTCAGCAAGAGCAAGTAGAAGGAAATGCACAGCTCTTGAGGATGGATAGGATTTTGCTGCTGATGGATGATGGGTTTCAGAGGGTACAGTGGGAGAGTTTGAAGTAATAGGAAATTGGGTTTGATTTGAACGTTATGGAGGCGAGAGTCCAGGTGGAGAAGAGAGACCTGGGATTGTGAACATCTTGTGGTGATGTAGGGAAAGAGGAATGTGGGGCCGATTGGAGCAGCACTGGAGATTCCTACTGGGAAATGAACAGTCCATTGTAAGTGTTATACCTCCTTGAAAGTAGATCCTTAGGCTCATGGTAGCAGTGAGCAGAAAATAATGGGAAAGAGGTGCTTTGTGGTGGAAGCAGGGCTGGGTAGGCACGGTGGGGTAAAGGCATGGGACATAGCAGTGGGCACATGACACAAGCTCAACCAATCACAGAACCCAGCTCCCATCAGAGATGGTCTCTCACACCAAGAATCAATAGTACAGGTTTTAGTGATCACTTTCCACATCCCTGCTATAGATCTGCAATATCCTGTATTTTATTCTGAAACCCTAACCTCTGAAAACCAAAAGGCTTTACATTATGTATAGTGGCAAAGTCTGATATGATCTGAGCTAACAAGAGGATCTATATAAATGTCCTTTATTTTAATATTGGGAATATTCATACATTTTATCATAAAAAAAGTTAATGAGTTTCATCATGGAGTGCTGCTCCACACCTCAGTGGGGTCACATATAATCCATAGAATATACTTTATGTTTCTAAAGTAGAAAAGGTTCTAAAACTCCGATTTCAAAGGCAGGTGTTTTGGATTAATATACCCAACCATTTAAAAGTCCTTCTGAAGCAAACCTAGGTGAGACAGCTTCGTGGGATTTGGCTCCACCTGGAGACATTGTGAAGAACACTATGGGGACCCCCAGGACCCAGGGGTGCTATGGGCATGACTTGCTTCTTCTCTATTTTCTTTTTGTTTTTAGTCTCTGTTTCCTCTATGGGTCAAAACATGGTGGGAAGAAAAGCAAAAATAAGTGCTTTAGAAGAAGCTATTTCCCTCTGTGTTTCTTCTGTCTTTATTGCTAACTAGCTTTGGCATAAAATCATCTGTTGTAGGAGAAAGTTAAAGGATTTTAATGCAGGTGTTGAAATTTATAACCACTAGAGATTCCAGGGCTGCTGCTGACCATGGTTCTTGCCATTAGAGAGTGAAGGTAAAGCCAACTCTTAAAGACAACAGTGGTGAGAGGTAGGACTAGAGAGCAGGTCCTGTCTATATTTCAGTCCTAGCATCCATTATTTCTGAGGCCAGTTCCAGCTTTCCAAGGTTTGATTATGTGAGCCCATAAATCTCCATCTCCTGCTTAGGCTGGTTCAAGTGTCCTGGTTGAGCAGGTCAAGTGTCCTGATTAGGCTGGTTAAGCAGCAGGGATGTCCTTCCAGGTAGACAGTGTAAAGTTTCAGAGATCCCTGAACCTGGAGATATTGGGCATCGTAGACAATAAGTAGCTGTTAGGACCATGGAAGTGTCTCAGTAGGTAGCAAAGTCTCTCTCCACTTCTGAGCTGGGCTTCAGGATGGAAGCCAAGTATTATGGAGACAAGATGAGGGATCTGACAGTCCTAGATGAAATGGGGTCCTAAAAGAGTTCCAAGTCAAGGACTCAGGATCATGAGACAAAGTAGATACCTAAGTGCTGTCCTCAGCCAACCAGGCTTTAAGGTGCTGAACTCAGAGCCCAGGGAAGGCCCGGGGTGAGCATCACTTACAAGTATTCCCTCAAACATAGAAATAAGGAAGCTGTGTAAGGGGCAGAATCTGAGTTGAAACAGAACAACCAAACAGGTCATCCTAAGTAGTAGTCATCATTTGAAAGAGGCTGAACAGAGAGGGCAGTTATGGTAATATTTATAGAAGAAAGGAAGATGAGCAAATGAGAGATAAGAACTTCAAAGAGGAGTGAAAGAGGTAATGTACGGAAAAATTCCTGAGCTGAAGAGAAGATAGGTATAGCTGCTTTTTATAGGTTATCTGTGGCTTAGGTTATGGGTATAAACAAAAGTACAAAAGCTGACAGTTTTCTGGAGACACAGAAGCACAATGATCAGAACAGGATCAGGGGGGTACTGGACTCAAGGATGAACCAGATTGTTATGGTGGTAACTGTTACAATTCATGCTCCCCAGGGAGCCATGTCTCTCAGTACTCACACTCTTGTGTAGCCCCTCCCACATGGACTCTAGTCTCAGCCAGGTAACTTGCTTTGGCCAATGTGGTATCAACAGATATAGTAGAAGACTGATAGGTACTTGCATATTGGATTGATACTCTTAGAACGTTCCACCTTTGAATTCTGAAATCACCATGCTGCGAAGAAGCCCAAGTTAGCCATGTGGACTCTCAACCCGATCAAGGACGATCAAGAAACTCAGCCAAGAATGAAACTCTATGTCCTAGATGTATGGCTCTGATTGAGCAGTCTTGCTCAGTCCCCCAGCTGAAGCCCTAGTTATCAGGGAGCAATAATAAGTTCTCCCGGTTGTATCCACTCAACTTCCTGACTCATAGCATTGTGAGCAAATAAAATGATTGTTGCATTAGACCTCTAAGTTTGGGGTAGTTATACAGGAATAGGTAACTGAAATAGGTGGTCTTCTACTTACAGAGTTCCTGTAAGTAGGAACTTACAGAGTTCCTGTAAGTAGTCGAGCCTGCAGCATGTCAAATCACTAGCTGTGGGGGTCCTAATGCTGGAGAATTGAGCCGG
Organism: Carollia perspicillata; assembly: GCA_004027735.1. Classification (NCBI taxonomy): domain Eukaryota; kingdom Metazoa; phylum Chordata; class Mammalia; order Chiroptera; family Phyllostomidae; genus Carollia; species Carollia perspicillata. The sequence goes on along the minus strand of PVKM010029452.1, from coordinate 13,264 downwards.
CTGGAGTCAATGATCTCTGTGTTTTTAGTTGGGTGTTGCTGGTTGTCTGTTGCTTTTTCTTCCTCTTCCGAACAGATTTCAGGTATACATCCCCCTATTCATGGTAATTTGTAGAAAAGCTTCCCTAACCCCAGGGTTAGATTCTGACTATCCTAAATAGTAACTGGTTTAAGAAGGGGCATGTGACTCAGTTTTGGCTTACAAAGCAAGAGGATGATCCTGCATAGGGGCACCTATGGTTTCTGGATTATAACAAAGGGCTGCAAGATAGAGTCCCTTTCCTTCCAACACTGTCACTGTTCACATGCCTCCTTGACCAGCTATAACCATCTTTGCAGAATCCTGTCAGAGAATCCAGCACAGGAAGGATGGGAGAAAGAAGAGAGTTGAAGAGATATGGGGCTGGAACTCTAATGCTACATGCCGGTCTTCATATTATGTGATTTAGTAACCTAAGTTTTTGTTTAAGCTCCTCAATAAGTTCAGTTACAGGTACAAATATCCTAATGACACAGGCTTGTGCTTTGTTTCTAATTTATGGAGGCAAAATTCACACAATGACATGGGTTTTCACTGCAAGCTGGAAATAAATAAAGATGCTTGCAAACCACTTCACACCTTCAATGGGGAGGCTCTATCCTTGTGTTCATGCCTTCTCTGTCAGCACAGTTTCTAAAGTGCCTGCCACTGGGATGCAGCAAGGAGCCAGACCGGTAATTTTAGAGCATCACAAGTGTGAGGATTATTATGGGTTATGTGTGCTCGTCCTGAACTAAGACCTTAGGTTCCAATTGTCAGCTTGTCACCCAAGGAAACATTGCCCATTTATCGTTACTCCCAACATGCTTTGATACAGATACAGATTCTGCCTTTATGTCTTCTAGTTCAATGTCTAACAAACTGTCTGACTTGGGTGCCTGAAACTTAAAAAGAGAAAATAAAAGACACATATCCACATGTTGAATAACTGTATCTTCAAATATTATATTCTTTTTTCTAGATATAACAAACATGTAAATTAGCCTTGTGTAAAAATAAAAGTATAGCTAATAACTCCATTTCTATCTGACATGTTCTGTTACATAGAAGACTTCATAATACATTTCCTAATGTTTCCCCAACACCTTCTGTACTTGGGTATCAAACAGCTGTAAGATGGTGCTATAGAAATTAGAAATTTATCTGTAATTGTCTTTATCTTCAACTGTGTCTATAGTAAGTCACTGTACTGAGGTCACTAAACTCTATATATAGGTCAGAGGGTGCAGATGACTCATATCTATTCCCACCACTGAAAGACAGCTCAAAGCTCAAAGCTCCTCTGTACTGCTCACTCTGTGGTGTCTTTCCAAAGAGGTGACAGCAAGGGTGTGTTATTTGGAGAGAGCTGAGACCTGTGAGTGGAAATGATCAATGGAGTATCCCCACTGTTCATTACGGGGAAAACCCAGAGAGAGAAAATGTGCCCTGTTTCCTCTTACTGCTCTTAATGGTATAAAATCTCATTGCTCCATCTCTCTTCTTAGACTGTACTAGAGCAAATTGTTTTGGTACACGCACAATTTGAAGCAAACCAATTAAGTCAGGATGGCAAATGCTGTAATGCATCTACCCTTCCTCCTTGGAGAAGTTAGATAAATAATGCAATTGGTCTTCCTAGTGTAACAGAGCCTTAAAGCCTTAACTAGGTTTAGAACAGTAAATCAAGGTCCTCTATCAGAAGAGAACCACAGATTCTCTTTCCAGTTGGTGTGCTAAATGTATTAGAGATATGTGAGTCGGCACAGAGTCTGCATTCTAGGTGAGGCAGATTTGAGGACAGGAAGGCCAGAGCTCTTTCCTCTGAGACAGGCTACTCTTCTAGGAATGCTCTAGGTGAGGCAACTCAAGTGTTAAATGGGTTCCATGTTTTAATCGTCATCACTTGGTTGGCACTTGCTCTTATCCTATTTCTACCACTTTATTTTCAATCTCAGTCCTAGCTGTCTGCAGGATGTAGGGCTTCTTCCGATAGCCAGCCAGAAGGTAGCTGGTCAGTACATCCCTGGTGCTGTCAGAGGACAAGAGGGAGGCACAATGGTAGCAGCTGCCTATGTCCATGAAAGACAGATGGTGCGAGAGCATTTCTGTTCAAGTAAGTATGTATTGACTACTCCCTTCCAGCCAGGTCTCAAAGATCTTACTGTCTAGAGTAAGAGTTGACAAACTACATCTGTGGGCTGTAGACCATTGAATGTTTTTGTAGTGAAAGTTTTATTAGAACACAATCATGCCCAATCATTTATATATGAACTATGGCTGCTCTTTGCTCTACAATGGCAGAGGCAAGTAGTTGTAAATAAAATCATATGGCCCACAAAGACTACGGTGTTTACTGTTTGGTTCTTTACAGAAAATGTCCATGTCTGTCCAAGTCAGTGCTTTGGGGTATATATACAGAATTATCACCACTATCAAACAACATGATATTTTTATCAACCAGGAGAAATCTTGTATCCATTAGGAGTCAGCTCCTTAGCCCCTGGCAACCACTAAACTATCTATCTTCATGGATCCGCCATTCCTGACAGTTCATATAAATGAAATAATGCAGTATGTAGCCATTTATGAGTGGCTTCTTTCACTAAATATACTGTTTTCAAGGTTTATCCATGTTGTAGCATGTATTAGTACTCCATTTCTTTTTATTGCCAAATAATATTTCATTGTGTGGATATACCACATTTTGTTTATTTATCAGTTGTTGAACATTTGAGTTGTTTCCATATTTTGGCTATTATGGGTAATGCTGCTGTGAACATTTGGGTATAGTTTTGTGTGGCTATGAGTTTTCAATCTTCTTGGGTATATATACCTAGGTGTGGAGTTACAGGGTCATGCGGTAACTCGATGTTTATTGTTTTGAGGAACTAACAAACTGTTTACAAAGCAGCCATTCTGTTTCACTATTCCAGCAGTGATGCATGAAGGTTTCACTCTTTCTGCATTTTTGCTAACACTTGCATTGTTTAGCCATCCCAGTGGGTGTGAAGTGTTGTCTTGTGGTTTTGATTTACATTTCCCTGGTGATTATCTTTTCATGTGCTTGTCAGGCATTTGTACATTTATTTTGGAGAAATGTTTATCAAGTCCTTTACTCATTTTTTTAAATCCTCACTTGAGGATATATTTTTATTGATTTTAGAGAGGGTGGAAGAGCTAGAGAGAGTTGCGGGGCAGAGAGAGAAACATAGATGTGAGAGAGAAACATCGATTGGTTGTCTCCCAGAGGCGACCCAGCTGGGGATCAAATCCACAACCTTTCAGTGTATGGGATGACACTGCAACCAACTGAGCTGCCCAGCCAGGGCCCTTAACCCATTTTTAAATTGGGTTATTATTGTTAAATTGCAAACTACTTATATATCCTGGATTCTAGTCCCTTATCAGATATATGATTTGCAAATATGTTCTTCAGTTCTGTGCGTTGCCTATTCACTTTTTTGATGATAACCTTGAAATTAAAAAAATTGTTTTAATTTTGATGATATCCCATTTGTCTATTTTTTCTCTTGTTACGTATACTTTTGGTACCATATCTAAAAAGTCATTGCTGCTTCAATGTCACAAAGATTTACTCTCATGTTTTTATCTAAGAGTGTCACAGTTTTAGCATTTACATTTAAGTCTGTTATTCATTTGGAATTTATTTAATCACTTCTTATTTTTTAGTTATAGTTAATATGCAATAGTGTGATTAGACATTGTATAACTTACTAAGTGATCATCCTGATAAAACTCGTACCCATCTGACAAAATACATAGATATTAGAATATTACTGACTATATTTCCCACGCTGTACTTTACATCACATGACTACTGTGTAACTTCCGATCTGTACTTCTCAATCCCTTCACATTTTTCACCCATACCCCAAACCTCCCCCCATCTGGCAACCAACAAAATGTTCTCTATATCTATGAGTTGTTTCTGTTCTGCTTATCTGTTTTTTTTTTAAATTCGATTGCTGATAGAAATGTATTTATTATCATTTTATTACTCATATTTTTTAATTTTTTTCCTTTTTCTTAAAAAAAAATCCTTTACCATTTCATGTAACACTGGTTTGGTGGTGATGAACTCCTTTAGCTTTTTCTTGTCTGGGAAGCTCTTTATGTGCCCTTCAATTCTAAATGATAGCTTTGCTGTGTAGAGTAATCCTGTTTATAGGTTCTTGCTTTTCATCACTTTGAGTATTTCTTGCCAATCTCTTCTGGCATGCAAAGTTTCTGTTAAGAAACTTCTATTAAGCTTCTGTTAAGAAGCTTTATGAGAGCACCCTTGTAAGTAACTAACTGCTTTTCTCTTGCTGTTTTTAAGCTTCACTCTTTGTCTTTAACCTTGAATTATGATATGTCTTTATGTGGGCCTCTTTGGGTTCATCTTGTTTAGGATTGTCTGAGCTTGCTGGACTTGTATGTCTATTTCCTTCACCAGGTTAGGAAAGTTTTCGGTTATTATTTTTTTCAAGTAGGTTTTCAATTTCTTACTCTTTATCCTCTCCTTCCAGCATCCCCATGATGCAAATGGTAGTACACTTGAAATTATCCCAGAGGCTCCTTATGAAATCCTCTTTTTTTAAAATTCTTCTTTCTTCTTATTGTTCTGATTGGGTGTTTTTGCTTGCTTATATTCCAAATCACTGGTTTCTTTTTGGTCTTCATCTACTCTGTTGTTGATTCCCTGTAAATTATTCTTCATTTCAGTTAGTGAATCATTCATTTCTGACTGGTTTTCTTTTATGGTTTCCACATCCTTTTTTTTTTTATGTTGTTGAAGTTCTCACTTAGTTTACTGAGCATCCTTATAACTAGTCATTTTAAATCTGCATCTAGTAGAGGGCCTGTTTTCATTTTTAGGTTTTTTTCTAGGGTTTTGTTCTGTTCTTTCATTAGGGACATGTTTCTTTGTCTTCTCATTTTGACAGTCTCCTTGTGTTTGTTTCTGTGTATTAGAAATAGAACTGGTATGTCTCCCAGGCTTGGTAGAATGGATTTATGTGGTAGGTATCTTGTAGTATTTAGTGGCATAGCCTCCCTGATCACCCAAGCTGGGCATTCCAGGTGTGTCCCCATCCCACCTCGTGGGCTGAGTACACCCCCCTATTGTAGTTGAGCCTTGATCACTGTAGGCACATCAATGTTGGCACATTTACCCCCAGGCCAATTGACTGCAAGGATAAGATGTAACCACCATGGAGGATCATCTGTGCAGGAGCCCACCCCCAAAGCAGGACTTACTTTAACAGGGATCTGGTGTCCCCTGAGTCTGCCCCTTGAGTGTGTCCCTTGTGGAGGTGGTTTGGTGGTGTTTAATTGTGGTCTGAAGCTGTCCAATAGTGCAATGGCTCTTCAGCTTACTAGGAAGAGCTGGCTAAGGTCAGCTATTGCCTGTGTTCTACCTGGGCCCACCCAGCATGAGCTACAAAGTGATCTTCAGATAGGTGCTACTTTTGCTGGGCTTAGAGGTGCCCAGGAGAGACCAAACTGCAAACCAAGTCTGGCTGCTGCTAGTGCAGGGCCTGGGCCACTTAATAAAAGTTATGGGGCATGCTGAGGCCAGAAGCTGCTTGGTTGAGAGATTTTAGGAAAGTTTGAAGCATAAGCCTAGACCAGCTTTCATATGTAAAAGCCACTGGAAACAAATTGGGTGGGCCCACAAGACGGATGTGGCAGGATCTCAGGGAGTGACCAGGGTGGGGAAAACAGTATTAGTCAGTTGATGTAGTCTCAGACACTACACTTGCATGCCAGCTCTGTGTGGGGAGGGCTCAGCAAAGGAACAATGGTTTTTGCCAGCCCTTCTGTCTGGGAAAAAGCTAACCCTCCAGCTCTTATCCTGATTCCAGGTAATTCAGTTCCTCCCTGTATGTCCCTGGTGCCATTTGAGCTGCTGCTCCAGCAATGAAGCTTAGAGCGAGTGATTCTAAATAAGTTTGTGTACAGGCTCTTTACCAGGAGTGTCTGGAACTCCAGTGGCCTTTTGTGTCACTCAGCCACATCCCCACTGGTTTTTATAGTAAGAGGTTATGGGGACTTTTCCTGGCACTGGAACTCTGTGCTGGGGGCCTAGTGTGGGGCTGGGATCCCTTGCTCCTCAGGGGGGCACCTCTGCAACTAAGATATCTTCCCCAACTTTTATCCACTACTTGTGGGTGTGGGATCAGCCTTTTCCTCATCTCTGCCCCTCCTTTCAGTCTCGATGTGGCTGCTTCTTTATATCCTGAGTTGTGGGAGTCTTGTTTGGCTAGATTTTACGCAGTTATCCATTTTGAGTTTATTTTGGTATATAGTGTGAGGTTGGGTTCAACCTCATTCTTTTACATGTGGCACCATTTGTTGAAAGGACTATTTTTCCCCATTGAATTGTCTTTACATCTTGTTGAAAATCAATCAACTGTAAATATGAGGGTTTATTTCTTGATTCCTGGTTTTATTTTAGTGATCTATTAAATGCCTCTCCTTATGTCAGTATCACGCTGTCTTGATTACTGAAGTTTTGTAATAGGTTTCATAATTGAGAAATGTGAGTCCTATAACTTTGTTCTTCCTTTTCAAGATTATTTTGGCTACTTTGGATTGCTTGCATTTCCAAATGAATTTTGGGATAATCTTTTAACTTTTGAATAAAAGGCCAGCTGGGATTTTGATAGGGGCAGCATCAGCTGTAGATCAGCTTGAGGAAGATTCCAGGATCAATATTAATCCTTTGCTTCCAAAATGTTGTGAACATGGGTCATCTGGGTTACTCACATCAATGATTTCCAACAGTTTTGAGCATCATGTTCCCTTTGTAATGCAAAACATTATTGTTGATTTCTCAAAGGATAAAAATTGTACTTTTCTATTAATAGTAACCTTTTGTTGCCTAATTACAAAAGGACAAAAACTATTATAAATTAAAAAATGCTTTCACATAAATTTGCACTTCACATATCTCTATGTAACTGATATATCATAATGCATAACCTGAAGAAATGTTAAGTACTCTTGTCTTTAGTCAATGTGTGGTATAATATTCATGGAGTTGTTGTACTACTTACAAAAACAATTGTTGGCTCCCAGCTTGAGAACCTGTAATTAGCTTGAAAGTTTTTCTTGTATAGGAGATTCATCTTTCTATACAGAATGCCTCAGCCACAGAAGGGAGTTTCACCAGGAGTGACGACTGAGACTAAACATAATGTCCAGCTACAAGAAGGGAAGAGGGAGGTGGGGGCTGATAGAAAGAAGGTGAAGGGATTAGTCCAAGAACATATATGAGGGACCCAAGGACATGGACAAAGGTGCGGGACTGATTATGGAAGTGGGGGGTAGGTTGGGTGGAGGTGGGTAAAGGGGGAAAAGTGGGACACCTGTAATAGCATAAAAAGCAAACTGTTAAAAAATAGTAGGGGTGTTTTGGCAGGTGGGGGGAGATAGAAGAGAGTAAAGGGAGGATAAGTGGTCATGGAAGAAGACGTGACTTTGGATGATGAACACACAACACAATATACAGAAGATGTATTATAGAAGTGTACACTTGAGGCCTATAAGATTTTATTAACCAGTGTCACCCCAATAAATTTAATAGAAATTAAAAAATAAATGGTTATAAAAATAACAATGCCAGTTAGCTCACCATCAACCCAATGCTTGCCATGAGTTGACTTTCTTGTGGGAAGAAAACCCCACACTGAGCACTACCCCTGCTGCCCCTGCTGATTGCCCTCCTGATTGCCTCTCCTGCCTTTGGAATTCTTGCTCCCAGGACGCCCTAACAATTGAGCTAATTAGCAGCAATAGTCAGATGAACAAATCAGCCACGAAATATCTTCAGTTTTTTCTTTGACACCCCTAATTACCAGTCTTTGAAAAAATAGAAAACAAGCAGACAGAAATCTCATGAGCACATTCTAAACTTTCTCGCCACTACCACCTTTCGGTATATTTGGAACAAAGGGAAGAAATGAAAAATCGTGGGGGTTTTTCAGTCAAAAAGAGTTATTAAAGAAAAGCATGAAGTACGTTGATTGTTTAAACCATTCCAGAGAATTGTTTAGCTTTTTATTCTCCTTTACTTGGAAAGATCCATTTTGCCATATTTTAATGGAAGAACACTGATTTTAGCATAAGAGTCTCTGAGCTCATCTCAAATCCCCGTCTTGCTTGTCTCAGTTTCTTTATCAGTTACAGAATTACTAATAATGCACTTTTGTATGTGAGACTTAAGGGAAAACTTAAGAAGGAGCAGACTACCAATTAGTTTAATAACTAAAGTAATGATTTTTACTATTAGTGCACAATTTCTGCATTAATAATACTGTACCCGTCACCTCATCAGATTCCAAGACTCCTGCAGAAGGCCATCTATTTCCAGAGAGGCCTGGGTCTGTCTGAGCTTGCCTCCTTCTGGAAAAAGTGGAGGCCATGTACCTTTTCAAGAGTGTGCCCAAATCATGGAAAGCTCAGGAGAGACCAGCTTCCAGGAGCTCCTTTCTGAGAGTGGGACTGGCCAAAGGCAGAGAGCCAGAGACCTGTGTGAAGTGAGACCAAACAACTGGAAGAGAGGAGAGAAAAAGTCTCATCTGCCAGAGAGGGGAGCCATAGCACCCCAGTCTCCCAGCTGTCCATGTAACTGATATTGCTTTCATCTTTTTGTACTCTTTGGCTTCCTGTTATCTTCTCCTTTCTTTTTCGAAGTGTCAACTAACATTTTCCAGGGCTCTGACTTGGTGCAAACTATTTGTCCTTGTGGGAAACAATATTTTTTGAAAAATGAACTAATATAAAGGTTTTCTCTAATTCCCCCTCTTGTCTCTTCCCCCCTTCCTGTGCAAGCCAGATTCCACTCTGTGTTTATTGCCTCAGAGAGGACTGTGGTTGGGCAGGGTAGCCTGCCAGGTGCTGGCTTTCTTTTTGGAAGCCTGACCCATGTGGGAGAGCAGGTGAGGTGCCCTGGGTAGGGTTGGGGATAGTAGGAAACCTCAGAGACAAAGGAAATATAAGTACCTCTGAGGGAATATGCCCAACATCAACAGAGAAGAGGTTTCTCCTCCTACTTTCCCACCCCCAGACTGGAAAAGGGCCTGAGGGAGGGATTCAACCCTCAGAGGAGAGAGGTAGAGAGGTAGAGAGGTGACAGTGAGAACAGAAGTCAACAGGACTGAGAGGGCTGTTGCTCACTCAGCTGCAAAGGCAGGGTTTGGGAGTCCATGAGCTGCAGAGACTTGGGGGAGTGACTGAGGACCAGGGGGTCCTGCAACTTTCTGCCTGGGCCTTAGAGTTGGGAGGCTGTGAGAGCCTAGATGGGTTGTGCCTGAGCATGAGACCTCACAAGGTGGGCCACAGAGAGCCTGGCTGAAAATGTTGTGCCCTGTTCGGGCTCAGATACTTTACAATGTGTCATAAGTAAAACAAAAAAGGCATCCCCCAAAGGGCCACGAGAACAGGAATGTAGACAAGTAACTGAGCAAATGGCATGAGATACATTTTGTGCAACACCTGTGGCTCAAGCACCAGGAAATTACTTCCTCTCTCCCTTGACCCCCATGGCCTTGGAACTAAGTAATCTCTCTTGAACTGCAAAACTACCCCAGATGAAGTGGAGGTGGTTTGCCATGGACTGAGTGTGTATTTTTGCCATCATGGATGGGTGGGGGCTCAAATAAAAATTGAGTTGTAGAAACTTTTGTAATTTTGACATGCTTAAATTGGTGGAATGAAATTCATAGGCATCATACCACTATTTGTTTATTCCTTGTATGTATCCTATTCTACATGGTGTGAGTCTCTCAGACTGGATTAATCGTGGTACCACAAGTATTACTGAGCCTACCATTTACCTGGCCTTCTACTGGGTGTGGGGTGTGCCCATGTGACTAAGATGAAGTTGGTTATAAAATGCCTTTAAGAAGGCCCCACCTCCTGGTACTTGTGACCTTGAGCTAGGTAGGAGCTGAACTTAAGGAATGCCAATTCCAACATTAGGATACTATAACACTGTGACTTCATCTTGCTCTCTCTCTTTATTTTCTCTCTTCTACTCATTCCAAGGGAAGTTGCCTGCCGTGTTATGAGCTGCCCCATGAATAGGTCCGTGTGGAAAGAAACTGATATCTTTAGCCAACAGCCAATGAGGACCTAAGTCCTGCTAAGAGCCATTGATGGGAGCTTGGCTTCTTCCAATGTTGGACTTTCAGATGACTGGGCCTGGTTGACACCTTGATTTTAGTTTTGGAACAGGCCCCCAAAGACACCCAGCTATGCCGCCTGGACTCCTGAACCTCAGAAACTATCAGGTAATGCTGCTACAAACTGCTAAGTTTGGGGCTTATTAGCTATGCAGCATCAGATAAGCAGTACATGGTCCTTGCCCTCCCAGAACTCTTGCTCTAGGATGATACTTTCTTTGGAAAACAGCATCCATGATAATAAAGATTGGCAAGCTGAGTATAGTGGTGTGGATGCTGTTGATTAGGCTTCACGGTGGTGAGAAGGGAAAGAAGGGGGACTCTGGATGCTGAATAGGCAATCATGTCTTTTGAGGACTGTGATTGGTTTCCTCTAGGTAAGCATTCTTTTTGATTACAAAGTGCATTTTCTTGAAATGACGATACTTGCATTTTCACTTAGCAGGCTGGCAACAATTGGAGAAATATCATCACATGGGAGAGATGCAAAAGCAGGGCTATTCCGCTACTAAACTTAGCTCAAATCAACAACTATTTGGGGGATGCCCACTCTGTACTCACGTGTGTCTCACATATTCATGACATGCCCTGCCCCAGCCTCTACTGAAGGGCACTTTACTGATGACATCTTTGCTAGCAGTGAGCATGCCTGTGAGGGACACCCTTAGTCCTCTTCCCTTCTGTGAAATGGGGCGCTCATAGCCAGTGACTGTCATCCACCATTACCACAGTTGTAACAATTCTGTTGCAACTGGAAAGAGGTTATTGTGGTTGCAGAGGTGGCAATGTAGGAGAAATGGGACAACTGTCTCTTCTCCTGAAAAGCTTTGATTCAGACCAAATATTGGGAGTAATGCAATCTTTTTGATTCTGCTACGTTTAGCTAAGGATCCTTAAGCCACTGTAAAGGTATGCTCCCTTCTCATCAAAAGTATTGTGTTCTAACGAACACAACCCTGGGCGCCTAGGTAATTTCCCTGCAGATTGACTTTTCTTTTGGATAACATCATAGTGGAACAGTATTCCTGGTTCTTAACTTTAGGAGAGTTCAGAAGAAAAGATGCATCAGATTGAAGGAGGGCATTGAAATCAATTGCAAACTGATGATCTTGGAACAGTTTCTTTATTTGTTTCCCCCTTTCCGTATTGGCAAATCCCCGTGCACACTGCATTTGGGTGTAGTCAAGCTGCTGCAACCTTCTGATAACTGCCTCAAGTGTCGGAAGTCACAGGGAGAAACAGCAGTTTAGCAAAACTTTTTGAGTAAGCTCAAAAAGTGCTATTATTAACCACTTGGAAGTGGCACTTAGTACATTATATTAATTTTAAATGTTTCAAAATGTATTCTTATTACAAAGGAAAAAAATGTTCGTTGTTGAAAAGTTGGAAAACACATATCAGGAAAATAAGAAAAGTTTTAAAAATTGTAATTCCACAGTCCAGACACCCATTATTATCATTTTGGTTGATATCTATCTAGCATTTTAGTGTATGAGTGTGTGTGTGTGTGTTCTGTTTAAGGCAGGATCATAATGTACAGATTGTGTTGTAATTGTTTTCCTTACTTACTATATCATGACTATCTTTCTCTTTCTAGTTCATACTTCTTCTGTAGCTTTTCATTAAAATTATCATTAAATAGTTATATATACAGAAGAATATGAGTACCATAGAATTTATCAAGAAGAGGAATAAGAATCAGCTCTTGGATTCATTGATCTTTTGTATCATTTTTTTAGACTCTGTTTCATTTATTTCCACTTTAATCTTTCTTATTTCCTTCTTCTACTCACTTTAAGCATTGTTTGTTGTTCTTTTTCAAGTTCCTTTAAGTGTGAAGTTAGATTATTTATTTGAGATTTTTCTTGTGGTTTTTTTTTTTGAGATAGGTTTATAATGCTACAAAATTCCCCCTTAGGCTTGCTTTCCCTGCATTCCACAGATTTTGGATTGTTGTTTCCTCATTTTCATTTGTTTCTAGGGAGCTTTTGATTTCTTCCTTGATCTCATTGTTGACCCATTCATTGTTTATTTGTATGTTATTTAGCTTCTATGTCTTTGTGTATTTTTTAGTGTTGTTCTTGTGATTGATTTCTAGTTTCTTAGCATTGTGATCAGGAAAGATGCTTGATATAATCTCATTATTCTTAAATTTGTTGAGACTTGTTTTGTGTCCTATCAATGTGGTCTATCCTAGAAAACGTTCCATGTGCACTTGAAAAGTATGTATATCCTGCTGCTTTGGGGTGAAATGCTCTGAAGATGTCAATTAAATCCATCTGATTTAGAGTGTCATTTAAGGCCACCTTCTCCTTGTTGATTCTCTGTCTGCAAGATCTATCCACTGAACTCAGTGGGGTCTTAAAAGTCCCTGACTATGACTGTATTTCTGTCAGTCTCTCCCTTTATGTCCATCAAGATTTACTTCATATATTTAGGTGCTCCTATGTTGGGTGTGTGAAAGTTTACTAGGGTTATATCTTTTTGTTGGATTGTTCCCTTTATCATTGTGTAGTACCCTTCTCTGTCTCTTATTATAGCCTTGGTTTTAAAATCTATTTTGTCAGATATAAGTACTGCTATTCCTGCTTTTTTTATTTTGTATTTGCATGAAATATATTTTTCCCATTCCTTTACATTTAGTCTGTGTGTATCTTTCAATCTGATGTATGTCTCTTGGGGGTGACATATATATGAGTCTTGTTTTTTTTTATCCATTCAGCTACCCTAAGTCTTTTGGTTGAAGCATTTAAGCATTTACATTTAAGGTGATTATTGCTAGATAGGTAATGGGGAGGGGAGTTTAGGAGGTGGAGGGATTGAGCAAAAAGGAAAAAGGACTCATGGGTGTCGGGAACTGCCCTGCCTGGTTTCAGAAGCTGTAATCCCCCGTGGCTAAGGCTGAGTAAAGGACCTTGGGACCATAAGCCACTTAGGAGACAAAGCTTATCTTCCTTCTAGGGGCACCACCTCTGCCCCCTTTCTTTTCACCCTGCTTGGCCCCAGGCAGATGACTGGTTAGCCAATGATGAGTAAGATTCCTCAAAACAGGA
>PVKM010029451.1:0-17773 GCA_004027735.1 Carollia perspicillata | reverse complement strand
GCATCTGATAGGATGGCTATCTCTTGGTCGCTTAGTTGTATTATTTCTGGAGCTTTGATCTATTCTTCTGTTTCGGCCATTTTTTTTTTTTTTTTTTGGTCTGGTCATGCCTGTTACGTAGTTGAGAAGCACAGCCTTAGGTGTTCACCAGGGTGGGGCAACCCAGTTGCTGGGTTGTGACGCTGTATGTGGGGGTGCAGTCTGAGAGGGAACAGTGGTGCTTGCTCCACTCTCTGTCAGACCTCAGTCCGTTCCCCTGCTTCCCCCAAGAAAACTAGGCCCTTCTGGAGCTGATTCCCAGGTGGGTGGGCTTGTGTATGTTCTAAGACCCTGTGGGTCTCTCCAACAAATTCTCCTGTGAGGCTGGGGGTCTCTCCCTGCTCATCAACACCCACAGGTGTTTTCAATCGGTGTTTTGAGGCTTTATTACCTGGCTCTGGGATCCTGGGTTGTGTGGTCTGTCTTGCTCCCCAGTTTTTGCCTGGTTTATTTGTGCATGAATGTGGGACCACTGCCCAGTCAGCCAGCCACCTTGCTTGGAGTGCCTTGCTTCTAAATCGCTGCCTTGCTGGGTAGGCCCGTTGCTACCCCGCAACCAGGGTCTTCCAGCCACCGCCTGTGGGCTCAGGGTCCACCCACTGCCGTCTTGTGTGCCTGGGATTGCCTTGAGCCCCTGTGTCACCGATTCTTGTGCTGGGACCCCTCTCTGCTTTGCCGCTGGACTCCGCCCCGCCTACTGGTCTGGATGAATGTGTGTATTTCAGCTCCTTGGCCATCTGACTTCCATACAGTTCAGTTTTCTGTCAGTTCTGCTTGTTATTTTATTTCTAAATTTTTGTTGTCCTTATTTTGGTTGTGCAAGGAGGCATAGTGTGTGTGCCTACACATCCATCTTGGCCGGAAATCCCCTCTTTCTCAAACTTAAACATGGGGAGTGGGCAGCACAGCCCTGAAGAGCTGCTGCCACCTTAGCTCCTGTGGTTCCTATGGGAACTAGAGACATTACCCATATCTCTGCAATTGGAAAATGATTCATCAGTTGAACCCCACCAGCAGCTCTCGGCTCCACTCTGGGCCTTGTGATGGGGCTGTGCTGTGTTGGACTTGCTCACCGGACACCTGAAGGGACTGAACAATTCCAGGACAGGACACAGAGTGGAAGGGATGTTGGGCCTTGGGTAGTTTGTAAGTCCTGCTGTTTACCGCCACACGGATGTTTCAGCCTTACTCTCTAGGAATGACTGGTAAGTGTCATTTTCACCCCAGGCTGTATTGATCGTTTGTGGTAGATACAGCATATAATCCCACTCCCATAAAAGATTGTCTATTTGTAAAATTGTTTGTAAAAAGCATAAAAGATGGTTGGACATTTTAACCTGTGCTAAGTGATTTGAATACTTGGGTGTAGGGCACTGGATGAGTCCATTTTAAATATACTTTTAAACAAAAATACTGTAGGACAGGGGTGCTGTTTTTGCAGACGTTTATTTGAAATGGGATTAAAAAAGCTGTTAGGCTTCTCTTGGAAAGGCTTGTGCTGGATCAGGATTTCTTAAGCCAGCATTTGTGGGGAGCTGGTTGGTGTTGCTGGTGCAGATTCCTGAGACACACATTGCAAAGAGCTTATTCCTACTTGACTGAGTGGCTCGAAGCACCTGGTGTTAGCAGGTGTGGTGGGGATACTCAGATTGAAGCAGAGCTCTGCTTTATGCTTTGGGGGTGAGCCACAGAGCAGAATCAGAACAGGACTCAAGGAGAGACTGCTGCATTTTCAGCACTACGGCTCTTTTCCGTGAGATGGTTAGAACAAAGAGAAAGCTAGGATTTAGGGGCAACAGGACTGGGCTGAAATATACAATTCCGCCCTGGGCTGGGGAAACAGAAATCACCAGGTACGCTCTGAACAAATGAGAGAAAAACCACTTTTTCCTGCCACTTAGAAGCCAGTGTGCTTGCGTCCTGTGGCTTCCTCTTTTGTTTCCTTACGTTGAGAGGGCGAGTTGTGGTCTCTTTTGAGGTGACTCAGAGGCTCTATCTCTGGACTTTTAAATAAGAGCTCTTCTAAATCTGGTCATTCGCTTTAGACCTGGGCATAGGGCACTTTTTCTTTTGTAAAATGGAGATCTCATGAGAGATTACAGGAGAGAAAATGGGAAGCCAGAGTGGGTCTGGTGAGACAAGCCGTTCATTGCCGGGCCCCTGTGGGATGCCTGACCCGTACCAGGTCCCGATTCAGTGGGTGTCTACTGGTCCTCCACGTGGCGGGCACATCCGTGTGTCTGCACAGCACATCTACGTGCAGACGATAGTATACTGCCCTTCCCCTCAAGGGACATAACTTTGTGCTCTCTCCTTACAACTTTTTTGGAGACTAGAAGCCATTGGAGCTACAATTTGGCAATTTTGAGGATTCAGTTAAACTCCGGGTGTTTATCGGATATCTGCCTTGTACCTAACTCTCTGTTAGTACTCTTCAGATACTTCATTAAAATTATTCCAGCCTTCCAGAGACCTGAACTTGAGACAGGAAAGGTTCAGAAAATAATATGGGAGTAAACGTTATTGAATGCTCTATTAACCAGGCACCAAAGGCTGCTCTGCCTGAAGATTTTGTCCACAAGGAAAGCAATATTACTTTATAGAGGAAATCAAATCTCTTTGACCTTCCCTTCCTCTCTTTGTTCCCCAGAAGCAGAGTTGCTTCAGTGGCTTTGTGTTAGTAAGTGGTTGTGAATACTTTACCTTATTCATTAACTCATTTATACTTGTACGTGTTCAACAACTACTTGAGTGCCTCCCACGTGTGAGGTATTGTGGTGGGCATGGGAAAGGGAGCAGAGAGCAAGACACTGTTTCCCTGGCCCGTGGAGCTTACTTTCAGGCAGGAGAGGCAGCTGTTAAACACATAATTACATATTGAGTTAATTGTATGTGCTAAATGGAGAAGCAAAATACATGTTATAGGAACATATCACAAAAGACTTGCCCTGGCTTAGAGAATCAGGGAAGGTCTTTAAAGTGAAAGATGTTTGAACTGAGCTTTGAAAGATGAGTAGGAATTAATTAGACAAAGGAATAGGGAGAAACATTTGAGCCAGAAAGAGCAGTATGTGCAAAGGCCTGGCACAGGCAAGATCATAAAGTGGCTTGATGGATGTTAGATCTTATCACTGCTTGTACAAGGAGAACCCTTTGAAGGGTTTTAAGTACCAAAGCAACAGGAGCTGATGTGCACTTTGAAGCTATGGTTCTGGGCATAGTGTAGAGAATGGGTTGGAGGGAGGAGAGAGTGGAGTCATTTGGGTCAGTGCAGGGAAGAGATGAAGGTTTCTCAAACTGTGTGGTGGAGACAGAAGGAAGTGAACAGATTTGGGAGGGGCTTAGGAGGTAAAATAGGTCGTGGAGATCGATTAAGTCCAAGAGCGAGGGGAAGAAAGGCATCAAGGAAGCCAGGCTGTGATGGAGAAGGGCCAGGTTTTGTGGGAGGGAGGAGGGATTGATGAGAGTGGGACATGATGATTTGGAGATGCCTTAATCATTAATCCTCACATTAAATGGGCATAGATTTGGCAATATGTCTCTATTTGCTTAAAGGTAACACCCCCTTCCCCTCCTCAGGCAGTCAGCAGGGTGTTTTTAGAACCCAATCATTCCACACTTGCGAAGTGAGGAGTGAGCTCAGCTCCCCTGAATGGAACGCTCTCGGCCACACCCATCGGCCTGTTCTCTAGTTGAGCTTTCACATATGTAAAGTCAGACACTTGCTGACCCGCTACTTTCAGATTGCTTCTGCTGGATGCTAATTCCAGGATGCTGTGGGATAAAGAGAAGAAAACAATTTTGATCCCTTTTTTTTGGTGGCTTTAGCCCATTCCTTAGATACTGTTTTGGTAACTTCCAGGAGTATCGAGTGTCACAGTTTGGAGGTAATCATGGTTCGTTTTAGAAACAGGATTGCACATCTCTTTAGGTGGTGTTTACAGTGTAGAACCCCTGGTCAATTATGTAATTACTGAGCGGCCAGTAAATCCTGCTAAGTTTTACATGTTATTACAGGGTCAGAATAGAACTCAGGATCACTGACAAAAGAGAAGTATTTAACTGTCAGTTGGGTTGTGTCTAATCAATAACCACAGCTGACACACGTACAATTCACACACATATATTGGATATAATTGTCAGACATCTATTAAGCATTTACCATTGGGCATCATGTTAGGCCCGGGGGTTATAAACTGTAGCTATGCAAAACATGACTTCTGCCTTTGAAGGCTCACAGTGTCTTTGGAGATTTGGAACCTCTGTGCAGAGAGATGACCCCGGGAGGGAATGTGTCTGAGTTTGTGGAAGTCTGTATTATCTGCGTTCACTGGAGTTCTGTTTCTACGATCCTGGGCCCTAGGAGAAGACATCACAAAAGGAAGTGTTTGTGAAGTCTCTAAGCAGGTGTGAGGCTTGAGTAGGGTAAGTTGTGACGAGGAAGAGGGAGAGTGGGAGAAAACCACAGAGCCGAGGGAGGTGTTCTGGCACTTCCCTAGGTTCATGTAGTATGTTATATAAGAGGAAGCAGGAGAAATAGGTTGGGGCCAGGCCTTAGATGCCTGTGACTTCTACACTGTGGCATTTAGAGCTTCGTCTGGTGTACAGATGGCCTCTGATGATAGTTTTTAGGTGGCACTTTGAAAAGACTAATCTATCTAAATAAGATATGGTACAGTATACAACAGAATATTACTTGGCCATAAAAAGAATGAAATCTTACCATTTTTGACAGCACAGATGGACCTGGAGGGTAATATGCTCGGTGAAATAAGTCAGTCACTTTCGAAAGACAATGCCATATGATTTCACTTATATGTGGAATCTGAAGAACACAATAAATGAACAAACAGAGTTGAAACAGACTCATAGACACAGAGTGGACTGGTGGTTGGGCGGTTAGGGGCCTGGGAGAAAAAGGCAAAGGGATCAATAAGTACAAATTAGTAGTTACAAAATAATCACAGGGATATAAAGTACAGCATAGGCAATATAGTCAATAATCTGGTGATATCTATGTATGGTGCCAGTTGGATACTGGAGTATTGGGGGGGATGCTATGTAATGTATATAGTCATCTAGCCATAATGCTGTACACCGGAAACCAATAAAAAATAATTTTGAGGGTAGACTGTAATTGAAAAAGATTAACCTATCACTGTTGTGTGATAGGAACTGGAGTGCTGGAGAGACTAGAGGTACAGGAAATATTTAAGAGACATTTAGCTGCAATTGTAGGTACAAGATTAAAAAAAAAATTGTATCTAAGGACAAAGAAGCAAGTTGATTGTCACTAAGCAGTTGGGATGAAGCCCAAGCCAAGCAGCCAAGAATTTATCACTGCGAAATGAAGTTTTCTTTGTGATTTACTATTGCGGAAAGTAAAGGAAGATTGGATCTGGACTGGGGTAGACTTGCACATGCGTAGATCATCTCCGGTCGCACCTGGTGTTGTATTAAATGAGAGGCGTTCCTGTTCCCGGGAAGGCGAGCCCCGCCCAGACTGTGCAGGGGCTGTCTCTGTGCCCGCGCGCCCTCCCTGCTGCGGAGCGCCCTGTCTGGCGAACTCGTGGTGCTTGGCAGCCTCTCTTGAATAACCGAACACCTGTAAAAAGTGCCCGAGGAAAGGTGAAGAAAGAGAATAAGGAGGCAATCCAAAGAAATGAGAAGTTTCTTTCAAGTGGGGGAAACTGGAGAATAAAAGTTATACAACATGTGAAGGCCATGGTGTTGCAAGAGGCAAAGACCAAGCCAGACCTGCCTACCGTAGTTAAAAAGGTTTTATGGTAAGGACTCAAGGGAGAATCAAGGAAGACAGGAAATGACCTTGATATAGTTAGTCCTAGACTATCTGGTCACTTATTCAATAAAAGTTAATAAGCTCTCACTCCAAGGAAACTAAGCAGCTTGGATTGAAGGAGCAGCATTTGCAAAAGCACGGAGGGATGAAAAAGCAGGTGTCAGTCGACACTCCGGGTGTTTGGGAATTGTGAGAGCAAGTAAAAGCTGCAAACTGGCAGCTGATGGTCGTGTAGTATTTGGCTGGAAAGTGTCTTGTTTTGTGTTTTAAATTTATATTCATTGTCGATGCTATAATTGGAGGATTTCACACCAAAATCACCTGTTTTATTTATCTATTACTGTGTAAGAAATCATCCCAAACTCAGTAGTTTAAAATTCAACTTTTATTTTCATAATTCTCAAGGTTCTGGGAATTGACCGGGTTCAACGCAGAGACTTTCACGTGGGGTCTTTTATGTGGTTGCAGTCGGAGGGTGGCTGGAACTGGAGTCATCTGGAAAGCTTCTCGCCCACATCTCTGCGGGTTGATAGAGGTTTAGCAGGGGCAGTCAGCCAGAACTCCCACGCATGGCCTCCCCATGTGGCCTGGGCTTCTTCACAGCGTGGCTGGCGGGTTCCAAGAGCAAGCATCGCAGAGACAGGAAGCGGAAGCTCCAAGATTCTTAAATCTCAGGCCTGGAAGTGGACACAGCATCACTGTTACCATGTGCTATTGGTCAAACAGTATTATGGGCTGAACTGTTTCCCCCCTAAATATGTTGAAGTTCTAATTCCCAGTACCTCAGAATGTAGTGGATTTGAAAATAGAGACTTCAAAGAGGTTATTAAGTTATAATGGGGTCATTTGGGTCAGCTTTAGTCCCAGATGGCTGGTACTCTTATAAGAAGTACACAGATTAGGACACAGAGAGAGATGCCAGATGCATTGATTGAGGGGTGACCATGTGAAGACACAGCAAGAAGGCAGACATCTGAAGCCAAGGAGAAAGGCCCCAGGAGAAGCCAAACCTGCCTCCATAACTTCCAGCCTCCATAACTGTGAGAAAATTGATTTCTGTTGTTTAAGTCATCCAGTCTGTAGTTGTTTTTTTTTTTAATAGCAGCCTGAGTGGCCTAATGTACACACCACTGAGGGGTTTCGGGTCTCTTTCCCTCCACTTACCCATCTGCTGAAGGCGGGTGGTCAGAGGCAGGGAGTCCAGCTAATGAGTTTCTTCAATAGTCAGGTGAGTGGCAGGTGATGAAGAAGCATATTGGGAATGGGAGAAGCAGACAAAGCAGATGCAAAATTGTCACCATTTAGTGATTAGGTATTTGGGGTCGGGGTTCATCAGAGGCAAACACCAATGGATACCAGATGGGGAGTAATGCCAGATGGGGGTCCCATGGCGGGGGAGATTTGGCTGGCAACATGCCAGTAGCACCCTTCACTGACAGAAATTTATCGTGCCATGAAGTAATACAAAATGCATATGACTGTGTCCCAGAAAGCAGAGCCCCTTTTTCACCTTCCTTCTAGGCAAGGCAGCCTAAGGCTCTGTGTCATGGGGAGACGGGGAAGGGTTATTGGCAAAGCACATGGTCTCCTTTTCAAGGGGACCCTGAGCATGGCTGTGCTCCACCTGGGGTGCGTCAGCCTGTGAGTAGCTCTGTGTCCTGTTGGGCTGGGCTCTGGCCCCACGGCATGTCCAGGACCAGGGACCGAGATGGAAGCTCCTCTGCCTCATAGCAGCTGCCACCAAGACAGCCCTGAGGTCCCAACATCATCGTTCTCTCAGTGCCCTGGCTGGCTTGGTTCCCAGGGGGCTTATTGATAAGTCACCACTACAAAACAGCTGTGATGGTAAAACCATGTGTGGGGCAATATTTGATCAGTGAAAATGGGTTAATTTGGACTTTATGATCATTTGTAATAGGAGCTAAAGTTGAAAATTTTAAAAAATATATCAAGGGGAAAAAGAGGGGAAAAATAACCAAATGAATAGAATAAATGGGATATCAGGAGGGTGCCCATCTCCTTGAGGAAAGACAGTGTTTTCCAGTTCTTCAGAAAAAGTCGTTTGCACATAAACAAGGCCCTTTTGGGCTGAGGCCAGCAGGGCTCAAGCTGCCCTCGCAGAGTTAATTATGCCATTTTTCTTCCTTAACTAAAGCTGTGTCCCCCCACTGCACCTTCACTGCTTGGTGACTGATGCCTGTCCACACTCGAAATTAAGAAAATCACATTTCCTTATTCACAGACACCCTTTCAGACTTTTTTAATTTAAGCAAATCCTCTTTCTCAAATAATGGAATACAAGTTAGAAAGGAGAAAAAAAATGGATGAAAAGAATTTACAAAACTTTAATACAAATGAATGTTGTTCGATCTGTTCTCCCACCACCCCCATCTCCTTAATTTCTATTTGCTGCTGGGAGCCCCCGGTTGGGCGCAGAGCCCTGGTCTTCCACGAACACGTTCACACAGCGAGAGTGGTCCTCTTCCCAAATTGTATCTTTGGTAATTTGCAAATACTCCATGTCTTACGTGGAAACCATACTGAGAATTTTCCCTCTTAGAAATGCACAGAGATTATTTTGATTAAAAGAAAAAAGAGGTCTAGAGAGTTTCACGTAAGATTGCAGCACTCTCTGCCACGTTATGCACATCCACAACGCCCCTGCTGTTTTCTTTCCCTGGCCCTGAGACTCCTGGTCTGGTGCTTCCATTCTAAGGTTGGAACGTGAACACAACGATTCTTGAATCACCACTCTGGGCACACACAGCCCTCAAGCTCGCTCGCTTTCTCTGTTTTTTTCTTCTTCATCTCATATCTGTTTAAATATTTCAGCTCAGCATGCAATGTGTTTGAAAATGGCTCGGATGTAATTACTAACAGTGTTACCTCTCTGCTGAAGCCTGTAATTCCCTCTTGATTAAGATGGCGATATTGATTTGGCTGGGATTGCATGCAAATAAACCGAGAGCAGGCGAGGTGTAGTTTTCCAGTGTGCAGTGTGCAGTGTGTCTGTGATTCCAGTCTGGTAGTCACGTTTCCTCCACCCATACGGTTTGGCTGCGGCATTAATGTGGATTCATACCTGTCTCCAAGGCTCAGATGGAAACTATAGCCATCGCAATTCTCACCTGGAGCCTTTGTTTAGTTGTGCCTATCAACCACAGCCAGCTCTGTTCCTACATTTAGAAGAGTAATTGAAGAGAAATGGGCTGGCTGTCAAAAGGTCAAGGTACTTCAGAAGGAGACAGTGGAGGAGGGGATTGGGAAAATACTTTAAGGCCATGAAGTGATTTGGTAATTCACCACCACAAAAGACTCCGTGCTGTGTTCTCTAGTCAGGCATGGAAGGCTATGGTTCCTTAAAGTAAATGGTCACCAGTTTATAGTTATTTGGGACACAGTTTGTAGCTATGAGTCCTCTTAAGCCTAAGGGAAAAACATGCTTTTGGAGGACAAAACTAAACCTATCACCCAAAGAGACTCTGTGTTGCTTGGAGTTCTGCTGTGAGAGGGTTCAGACGGGATGCGCGGGCTGTGGAGAAGGAATCCCGGGCAATCGGCTGGCAGAGATTCCTTGGCAAAATGAGTTTGGAAAATGTGTAATTCAAATAAATCATCTGAATGAAGACAAATGCCTTTTTGAGTGTGTGTGTAATTATGTTGTGGAATTAATTGTTCCAAATTAAAGGAGACTAAAGAGACATGACATCTAAATACAATACCCGATTCTAGACTGGACCTGGCATTGCAGGGGAAAGTGCTTCACGGGACACCAGGAGACGAACAGGTGAAGTCGGGATATGGACAATGTAGTCAGTAAAATAATTTTGTCAGTGTTAAAATGACTGACGTTGACAACTGTGATGTAATTACACAAGAATATATCCTAATTTTAGGAAATACACGTGATGTGCACAACTTACTCTTAAGTGACTGAGAAACTATGTATATGTTATGTGTATATTATTATATATGAGCAAAAAGGAAAGAGAGAGAACAAATGATAAAATAAATATGCAAAATAGTAGATGAATTTGAGTAAAGGGTGTATGGGTAGTTTTTTTTATATTCTTAGATTTGCAATTTATCTGAAAGTTTGAAATTATTTCCAAATAAAAAGTAAAAAAAGAGGGAGGCATACATTTAGCTGTCTGATCCCAAGCTTGTCAAATCTCAAGCTCGTCTACTACGGGGCAAGTAAAAATTCTGATCTTGCTATTTCGGTGTCATTGAACCAGTATTCGTGTGCTTCTTTCCTGTTTCCTCTTTTCTACACAGACCCTCAACTGAGAGAAGACGGCAAAGCCTCATTTGTTGATGAGATAGATGTTGAATGATCAGGATGAAGACAAGAGCAGGTGTATTTTGTTAAAGTCAAAATCCTGACAGGGTGAAAGAAACCTGTGTGTGCGTGTACCTGCTGATTTAGCTGCCAGGAATATTGTATGAGAACAGAAACTCTCTGGCTATTCTTCCTTCCTCTCCTCTCTCCGCCAGACTCCCTCCTAGCAGTTAGAATTCCCTGCATCCAGCGTTGGTTTCCCCTCGTGATTTCCTTGTTGGACCACTTAGAATTCCTTCTGTTCACACTTTGTCTGTTCTCATGGTCAAGTTCCTATAGTTACCCATACTCCATCCCAAACTAGGACTCTCCTTTATTTCTGCTAATCATTTCAAGTCAAAGTTCATACACTTCCACTGACCAAATCTCTCTGATTACTTCTATTTTCTTTCTTTTATATAATGTGACTTTTTCTGATGGCTTATGAAAATAACACATGTTTGTAGGAGATGATAAGGAAAACATAGGTAAGTGCATAAAGAAAATAAATAAGTCATCGATAATACCACCAGTTACAGCTGATAATCTCATCATTCAAGACAATCTCTACATTTTGATATATTTGCTTTCCTGTATATGTGTATATAAGGTCTTTTTTGCTTTTTTCCACCTCCTACTGTAATATCATTAAACATTATTTAAAAACATAATTTTTAACAATTGTATGATTTTCACTTACAAGGAGGGACCCCAAGGCTTATGTCCAGCTGTTATGTGACATGGTGGCTATAGGTAGTGTTATTTGCACCTTCAATCTAGTTGGTTGGTGCATCTGTTATGATTGGTTAGCCTATTGGTTTTGATTGGTTGCTGTGTTGATTATAATGATAATTGGTGTTGCCTGTGCTATTACAGTTTTAAAATATTTTGAATATAACCTATAGTTATACCATCATAGAGTTATTTTTTTCTCCTATCATTGGACATTTAGATTGTATTTCATTCATGCTATTATAAGTAATTCTATTTTTAAAAACCTTACATGATAAATTCTTTTATAAATGGCTGATCATTTTCTCTGGCTAAATTTCTAGAAATTCAATAACAGGTCAAAGATGTGGTTATTTTAAAGGCTTTCATGCATATTGCCCTGCAGAAACATTAGATTAATTTGCAGTATTCTCCTGCTGGAGGAAGCACAGTTTCACTGAACCCTGCAAGTCTGAATCTTACCATTTTAAAAACATCTTTGCTGAGCCGATAGCTGAAAACTAGTGTTTTGTGTTAATTTTCATTTCTTTTGGTTATATTCTTAATGTGAACATTTGAATATTTTTTGCAATGTGTTTTGCCCTGTTTCTCTGCTCACTTCTCTGCTCTGTAGTTTATCCATTTCTCTGCTCTGTCTTTACTTTTTTAGTGGATGTGACAGCTGTCCCCTCACTGATTGCCAGGATTCACTTGGGTACTCTCCTTGGCAAGGCTAGTGCCACTTTCCTCCTTTATTGTACAAACTCGGTTGCAGGCCTAGAGCAGTTCCTCAGTTGGAAAAGATGGTTTCTGTACTTGGGGACGAATTATGTTGTAGGGTAATTATGTCGTTTTCTGTGGGTGTGCTCCTGCCTCTCTTGTAAGTTCTCTTACAAGGGCAAGGCCTTTGATATTTTATAGAAATAAAATGTTTCTTTGGAACTGGTTTGATTATCTGTAGCGTTGTAACAAACCACACCAAAACTTAGAGGTTTACATCAATTTATTATCTCTCGTGGTGTGTGTGTGTGTGTGTGTGTGTGTGTGTGAGTGTGTGAGTGTGTGAGTGTGTTAGCTGGGCTGTTTTTGCTTCAGGTCTCTCTTAGCAGTCACATGGTGGAAGAGACTCAAGTCATCTGAAGGCTTGACTGGACTGGACATACGAAATAGTTTCTTGTCTGACATGTCTGACTCCTCGTATGAAATAGCGGAAACAGCTGAGGGCTGTCTGGGCACATCTCTCTCTCTCATTCTTTGTGGTCTCAGGGTTTTGACCTTCTTACCTGGTGGCTGGCTTCTCCCTGATCAAGTACTACGAAGAGATCCAGGTGGGAGCTGCAAAGTTTCTGATGGTGCAGTCCTAGAAATCATGCAGCTTCACAGCAGCCACATTCTATTGTTCAAAAGCAGTCGCAGGCTCTCCAAAATGAGAGCCCCGATTAAAGAGGAGGGAACTATATAGGGGAGTAAACACCAGGAGGCCAGGTTGGAGGGGTATCTTTGGAGACAAGCTACTACAGGTGCCTCGTGTTGATTATGTGAGGTCCATGTTTAGCATTCAATAAATTCTTATTAAATGAAAACCAAGAAACTTGAGACAAATTGTTTTCTGAAAATGCCATTTGACCTTTAATTTCCTTTGCCGATGGGGTGGGCCCAGGGAGTGAGCCATAAAAAATGAGACTTTGGCATAGCTGCAATCTAATCTCTGGAGAGCCAGTAATCTTGAAGAAATTCACTGATGGGTGTAATTATATCCTACTGGCAACTGGATATTTTATTCTGAGATTCTATTATCCTCAGTTATTTAACCAATATTTTCCTATTTATCCTGATTTTCTGCCTCCAAATAGGGAGGCAGCTGAACCAATGCCAAATCTCCCATCACACGTGCTGTTGTTAGACGTTACAAGGTTACGTCGATGCCGTTGCGTAGCCCTTCTAGTTCCCAACACTAGACGTTTGGTGTGGGCTGCAGTGACAGCCTATCTTCTCACCAGAGACCCAGACCTCAGGGTTTGTTTCTGCATGTGGGTAGGGAGCAGGGGGCGACCATTGTATCTCTGCCTGGCTCAGTCAGGGGTGTTTTCGGTCAACTCTTCTTTGGCCTACGTGTAGAACTGATCCATTCATTTCCCACACAGTAACAACTTCTGATAGCCTTCAAATAGAAAACATGTGTTTTAAGATTTTATTAATTCAGTGAAAGATGATTTCTTTTTCTTTCTTTTTTAATGAGGATATGTTCACTGAAAGGAGGGAGGGAGAGGTAGGGAGAGAGAGGGAGAGAGAGAGAGAGAATATCCATCAGCCCTGGCTGGTGTGGTTCAGTGGATTGAATGCTGGCCTGCAAACCAAAAGGTCACCGGTTCAATTCCCAGTCTAGGGCACATACCTGAGTTTTGGGCCTGGTCCCCAGTAAGGGACATGGGGGTGAAACCACACATTGGTGTTTTTCTCCCTCTCTTTCTCCTCCCTTTAAAAATGAATAAATAAAATCTTTAAAGGAAAAAAAAAGAATATGGATGAGCTGCCTCCCACATCTGCCCCTGCTGGGGATCAAACCCACAGCTTCGGTATGTGCCCCGACCTGGATTCAAACCTGCTATTTTTTGGTGTATTTTTTGGATGATGCTCCAACCAATTGAGCTACCCAGCCAGGGCAAAGATGATTTCTCATTAACTCTATTTAAGACTATACTACATGCCTTCCAGGAACATACAGCAGAGAAAGAGGTAAGACATATATACCTAGATGTAAAATCAGACCGCCTACACTGAAAGCCATATAGATTATATACATGTGAAATGAATGCTACAGGGATTCGGAGTAGGAAGAAATTACGCAGACTTGAGTGGCATTTGTTGACTTCTGAAAAGGGTTTTGATAGATTTCAGAGCAGAAAACAGTTTCAACGCAGAACCCAACACATCTGGGAAAGGGATGGAGCCTTGTATCTCTGGCAGCATTTTCTAAGTGTGCTTCGGCAGCAAGGGGAGAGCAAAGTGGGTTAACCCCCTCCCTGCCCTCTCCACAGCGGCTGGACAACCAGAGGAGGAGCCTCTGTGAACGTGTGCCAATATTCGAAACATCGGTGGGTGTGGCCGTTTTTCTGCTGTAGGTTTGCAGGTCCCCCGCTGGGTGGGGAGTCCTGGCAGAGGAACAAGCCCAGCACACATTAGGAAACAAGCGTTCAGATGTTCATCTGGGGCCCTTGAACAGCAAGCGCACACGTTGGTTTCAGCCCTGGAGCATGAGAAGTTTCCTAGCAGGGAAGTGGTTAATGTGTCAAGGCACTTTTCAAGCCAGAAGAATCTTACCACCCCTTCCCCCATCTGAGGCTGGAGCTTCTAGCCGAGTTTAGAGGATTTGGAGGGGATTTGAGGTGGGTGTGGTTCTGGTGGTTCAGTTTCTAGGAAATAAAACAATGCTTTCCTTTGACCTTTCATGGGATTCAGATCCGTGTCTCCTTGGCACACGGCCGTTTCTGTGCAGCCAGTTTTGCCGTGAGTGTAGCCACTCAGCTTCAGTTTGATGCTGCCTCTGTCACCAGCGGCCTGAATTCGGAGTGGGCAGCCTGGAGATTCAGAGCTCAGCCTCTGCCTCTGCTGTTGGCTGATGCCGGAGAAGTTCAAAACCCGGCTCAAAGCCTGACTCCTCAGATAATCGCTTCTCCTCCCTGATCTGCGAATGAGGGAGGGGACTAGGCCTCCTTTAACACTTGGTGGATGGCAAAATTGCAGGGGCTTAAGGAAGGACTTATAACTAGTGATTGGATGGTCTAGAGCCACACTTTGGAATTATCACCTGATCCCAAATGGCATGCATCATATTCTCCGGAGGGAAGTTGAAAAGCAAGAATCAAAGAAATTAAAGACACAGGAATGTACAGTAAACTCCCTCACAAACCAGGGATTTGATTAATCCCAGTGGAGCCATGAATCTGAGGGGAGTTTTGTTTTCCAGGTATTCCACGGTGCACGGTTGCCCCTCTGCAGAAACGGAAGCCCGATCGTGTATTGGGTGCTGCCTTCCCTGCTCTGATCTGATGGGATAATATGTTTTGGCTGTGCAATTTGTAACTAAGAACACATTTTTACATAGCACCCACAATAAAATCTAGCCTTGGTTATCAGGTAGCTTTTGAAGTCTGTAAAAACTCAATATAAGAAAGATAATTTTTTTTATTGTTAAGGAAACACAGATTTTGTTTAATCAATGGAGATAAACAAGTTGAACCACAAAGTCAACAGAATCTGAGGCAGACGGCCCATACTGTGATAAAGATGAACCGTGCAGACTGAAGTCAGTGTGCAGAGGAGCCTTGTCAAGCAGGATGGATGGCGGCAGTTCTCAGAGGGCGGGATTCGTTAGCGACGCAGGTTCCCAGAGATTCTGATTCAGCAATCCCATTTCAAAGTCAAAGAACCCGAGTTTTCAATAAGGCATTACCCTTGGTCCTTCTGATAGTCTGGGGTCCACACTGAGACGTGGATTAGAATTCTAAAGTGGATTTTGATCTATGCCAAAAAGCCCAAACAGCAATTTAGAACCCTGGTATTTTAAACTATCCTCAGGGTCCATTCCTGAAATCTTCCAATTGTCCTCACTGAGTTAAGCAATCTTTTTGTTAGGGAATGTATTTGGCTGTGGCTTACCGAAACTTGGAAAATAGTGGCTTACACTAACAAGGATTTTTATTTTTTGTTTTTGGAGGGAAGATGGTGAGTAAGAAGTCTTGAGGTAGGCAATCCAGGTATGGTGGACCCGCAAAGGATGTGTCCATATCAAAAGCCCCGAGACTGTGAATATGACCTTATTTGGAAATAGGGTTTTTGCAGGTGTAATTAAGTTGAATATCTTGAGATCATCCTGGATTACCTGGGTAGGCCCTAAATCCAAAGACAAATGTCCTTATAAGAGTGAAGCAGGTGATGATTATGTTAGATAGGACGAGGCCTCAGGGTCTTGCCCGTTCTTACTAAATGTTATTTCTTTCTAAATGTTAAAATGTAGCGTAGATGCAACTATATATATATTTTGTAGATGCAGCTATAAATAGGATGAGCTGATCAGAACTCAACTGGATGAACATAGCCAACTGCAAATGAGAAATCAACATGTAATTAACTAAATAGTGTATATAAGCAATGCATAAGGCTCCTTCCAGGGAGGCAGAGCTTTGGATATGAATTCCCTGTCTGCTTTACTTGCTGCAAGTAAATGAAACTACCTCACGACACCAATGTTTCATTCTCAAATAGAGCACCCAGAGCAGGGAACCCCTTGAGTTTGGTAACAATTAGACAGACAGAAGAGGAGGCAGAATGTGATTACTGATGCAGATTGGAGCCATGTGGCCACAAACCCAGGAGCAGCGACCAGAAGCTGGAAGAGGCAAGGAATGAATTCTCCCCTAAAGCGCCCCCAGAGTGTGGCCCTACCTGAGCTCCTGCTTCTCGCCTCCAGGACGGTGAGAGAGTAAATCCCTGTTGTTTTAACCAGCCAGTTTATGATAATTTGTTACAGCAGCTGAAGGAAACTAATATACCATTGAGGGTATAGAGGCTCTACCAGGAACCATGGGCTTGTTGCCTCATGGTTGTGAGAAGGCTGTTTCATGTCTTGTATGATGTCTGTGTTCCAAGCAAAAGGATAAGATAGAGCACAGGGAAAGGCCTAGGTAATTACTCTCCCTCTATTTTAAGGAGATTTTCAGCAGCCCCACCTAATAATTTTCTGTTATCTCTCATTGGCTGAAAATGGGCAAATGGCCACCCCAACTGCAAGGGGAGCTTGGGAAAGTACCTTTTTTAAAAAAGTAAAGTGTTAGGCAAATTGTGACATCCAACAAAATTGGGGTTTTATTAGTAAAGGGGAGAATCAGTGGATGGATGTTGCGTAGGTAACCAGAAAACTCTGCTAAAGTGGGTGTTCCCAACAGACCCTATAGCCCTTGCCGTCCACGAGTCTCTTCAGTTTGATGTCTGTCTTTTAGGTAAAAATACTAACTCTGCTGGTATTTACACAGGAGGGGTGACATTTCTCCGGTCCTGGCCGATGAGGGGCTCATGATATTACACACGACCCCTCGTTTCTCCCTTAAGACAGGATGCTCTAGAGCACTGAATACCAACGAAATTCTCAGCACTGAGACCTTCTCACGGCAGCTCCGCACAGTCTGGAAACGGCCTCTAGGTTCTGCGTTCTGCCTTTGCTAAGAGAAGCAGTTACACAAGGCAGGTTGTTGTTATCTGCTATGGAGCGAGGGTCAAAGTAGTATTTGGCATAAATACTGGCAGGCACATTAACAGTAAACTGAAGTGGCTCCCAAAAATGTCTTTCATCTCATTCATGTCCTCAACCGCAAGGTCCTTCAGGACCTGGCAGTCGCCCACATTCCACACGGCCTCATTGTCCCAAACCTTGGTGGCACGGAGAATGGCTCCCAGAACAATCTTTCGTTCCAGTTAGCGGAACAAATGCCTATCTTGTTAAAAGCCTTTCTGAGTAAACCAAAGTTACCATTGTACACGCGGCTGTTAGCGGGGCAGCACTAAAAAGGGTTTGGACAAATCTGTAAATAGATTTGTGTGCAGGGTCATGCTTAACATGTCCCTCTGGAACTGTTTCTCTTGTGAGTGGATGTGACCTGTCATCAGAATTATCCAAGGATCTGTTTGCATCTCTGTTCTTTATGTGGTAATATATTGCTGAGGTCACACATTTTACTGTGGTTCTAAGAGTATGCTGGCTGACTGTGCTGTCATCTAGAAATGTTGTTGAACACGAGCTATACTTTTTAGTAAGGTGCCCTAGAGAGACATGGTTTCCATAGTTGCTCTTTCTCCTTTCTTGCACATTCATGTGAGATTTGCTCAGGGAAATCGTGCTTGTCCTC
>PVKM010029450.1:0-17770 GCA_004027735.1 Carollia perspicillata | reverse complement strand
GGTATGAGACAATAAAAGATAATGCCATTTAATTTGGTCCTGTAATTATAGTTACTTCTTTCCAAAGATCCGAGAATAAACACTCTAATTACTCTACAGGTTATACAGAGATTAATAAAACTGACTCCTTCAAATCTCTCCCTGCAGAAACACACAGCTCATAAATACAAAAGATCAGGGTTTGACCTGACCAGTTATTAGACCCATCTCCCTGGGTAGAGAAAGAAGGGATTGTAAGGTGAGCATCTAATTTGCTCCATGAATTGTAATAAGCATTTCATATAAGTCAGTTAAAATAATTCTCAAAGCAAATCTCTGAGCAGAACATTATCTCCATTTGCATATGGGGAAACCGAATTTCAGAGAGGAGGAAATACTTTCGCAAAGTGGAAGAGCTGGGATTTGAGTCCAGGGCACCAAACCCTCTACCCTTTCTACTGCATCAGTTTCTTTCTAGGGACAACACAAAGGCATATATTGGTAGGAAGTCTCTTCTCAGAACTCTGCCCATTCAGGATCCCTTTGTTGTAAATATACACCTTCCATATTTAGTTGCCCAAAGAGCAGATATTGTCACCTCAGAGCAGGTCCCTGAGGGATCCCAGTGGATGTGGTGGATATGCTTCCTCCCAGAGAGGCATGACCTCCAAATGCCTCCTTTCAGCCCATCAGTCAGAACCTTTGTTGCAGCTTTGTGAATGGGCTCTGCTGAGCTCTCACAGAAATGAGCACCTGGAATTGGACTCCCTCATGCATTTATATTGGCCTCATCAACGGGATGACTCCAAGAAATCAGGACCAATCTTCTGCATACCCTGAGCAGGGGCTCCAGGAAGAAAAGAATTACCTTGAGCCAAACAGCAGGAGGCAGAGGCTGCCAGGGTACAGGATGAAAAGAAACAGGCGACTTCAGGTAAGAGCATCTGCAGTGTGAGCTCAAGAGAGTTGAAACAGCCTGTCAGAAGCCTGCCATCCTCTAATATAGGAAAGCCTCACCTCTCACGAAGAGCCACACATGCCCACCTTTTCTCTTTCATACTCTACCTCCCTAGCCACGACCTTCTTCTATTCCTTCTCTGCATTCTTCTTTCTGGCACTTAGCAGAGGGGCTGCAGCCTAGCATGGAAACATGAATAGGAGCAGTATGGCATGGGGATTAAGGTAATGCATGTTGACAATGGATAGACCTACGTTCTAGCCCTGGCTCAGCTACCTGAGAACTGGGCAAATGATTCCATTTGAGCTTCAGTTTCTTCATCTGTAGAATTGTGATAATGGCCATAAAGGACGGCCATAAAGACAATCATGTAAAATGCTGACCTTAATACACAGCATAGAGTAATTACCCAAATTCTGGTAGATTTTTTTTAAGCCTATAGATGAAAGACAAGGGATTTGGAATTTCTAAATCCTACCTGGCACTCTCCAACTACCTCATGTTCGGCAAGTCACTTAGATCCTCTCAGTCTCAGCTCCTGCATCTGTAATAGAGGAGGAGAAAGAAAGGAGAGAAGGCCTGCCCTTGGACCTTGTAGAACTGATGAGAGTTGAAAATGAGGTAATATTCACAAAACGCTTGGGGACAGGAAGTGGAGATGGCAGTCAAGGACCTCACTGCTTTGTTACAAAAGCAAGACCAGTGAAAAGATCTGGCTATCTGTGATGTGGTCTTATTGTGGGGGCCAGAGACTGCAAGAGACAGAGACACTCAGTGAAAAGAGATCCATAAGGTAGGATGGGCTATGTATTCTCAAAAATATGAGGATTGGCAGAGACGAAAGGGGCAACCCAGTAATGGTGAAATGGGCCCAGATTGTGTGTTTGGGAAAGAAGGCAAGTTGGAACAGGTGAGCAGGGAAAAAACTCCTCTGACTAAATCATTCTCAGATGCAAAGGACCATAACTTCATATCAGCAGGATGGGGCCACACCATGAAGGGAGTGAAGAAGGGGCAAAGGAAGGAGACAGATGTTTTATTTCTGACTTTTGCTGTGGAAACATGTTGTCTTTGCCTACCTAAGCATCCATTTATCAATTGTTCTGTGGGGAGCCACCACCCCATACCCAATTCCAGGATCTGGACTTTAAGTCTGTCTGACAGTTCACCTAGGTTATGAAGCCTAAAACCTGGGATTCATCCTTGAATACCTTTCCATCCAAACAGCCCTCAAGTTCCATAGATTCTACTTCCTCAGTAACTCTCTGGTCCACCCATTTCTCTCCATCTCTACTGGTACCTCCAACCCAACTCATCCTCACCTCTTAGCTGAGCACTTGTATCAGCCTCCTACCCTAGCGTCCTGGCCTCCACTCCATTCCCTCCAATCTATTCTACTTCCTGCATCCAGACTGGTTTTTTTTTCCTATAGTGCAGATGCCTCTTTATCCTGCTTAGTACCTTTTGATGGCTTCATATCAAGATAAACTTCACAGAGGATAAACTCTAAACTCCTTACTGTGGCAGGTCCCTGGTTACCTGGCATAAACTCTAGATCCAGGCTGCTTACATGCTGGCTTTGTGACCTTGGGCAAGTTATTTAACTCCCTCTTTCTCAGTTTCCTCATTTGTACAATGGATATAATAGTGCATACTCTAAAATGTTGTTATGAAGATTAAGTAAATTACTATATGTAAGGCACTTAGAACAATGCCTGGAACATTGTAAAACCTTTTTAGCTGTTACTGTCACCACCAATACCTGTATCATCATCACCATTTTATTCTTTCCCTCTCACTCACTGGTACAATATACTGAGATTTAAGTCCTCCTACATACTATCTTCTCTCAAAATCTTATACACTGACCCCTCCACTGGGGAACTGACCCCTAATCCTGCACGCCATGATTCTTCACCCTTTATCTGAATCCTCTCTTTCCTCAGAAAATCCTTCCCTGACCATCTCAGGCATAAGTAAGATGTGTATTACGCTATCCCTTTGCAACCCCTATCCACACACTTTATAATAGTCATCACACTGGTAATTACTTATTCAATATCTCTCTTACCTACCTATTGTAAACTCCTTAAGGGCAAGGACCAAGTACATCTCAGTCACTACTCCTCCCCCTGCCCCACTCTCCACTCTGCCAGCTCAACATGAAAGGGGTTACCATGTTTCACATCATTTCCTTTCTCTATACCCTCTAATTTTCATAGTGGAAAGCATTCCTCCTTGTGGAAATGAGTTTTCCACTTATTTATAGCACTCTTTTATTTAAAATTATTTTTAAAACTAACAAGGTCACATTTTAATCCAACTAGCTAAATCATTTAAAATATTTATAAGGGCCATTTTCAGCCTTTGTTCTAAGAAACGGGGGAGGAGTAGGGAGCAGACTACAGAAGCAATGCATGATTTAGAATTAGCAGAGTCTTTGCAAGGACCATCAAAAACTGCCACTCTGCCCACTTGAAAGATGTTTCCCAAAATAAAAGATATGCCATACACTAACACTTGCATAGTCTTGAAACCAAGCGTGTTCAGCCTGGTGCCAAAAGAGTTTGGGAGAAGAGGAAGCGGCTGCTCCAAGCTCTGTGGGCCTCCTCTTCCAAAGCTGCCATAGCAACGCATATAGACTCAATGCGATCCTTCCATATTAGGTGTGAACTGACTCCAGACAAGGAAAATAGCTTGCAGAGAAGTCAACTTCACTGGGAAACTCCTAGGGAGTAATTTGAAGATGACCCATCCCCCTGCCTTCTACATCCCAAACCACCATATGAGTAACAACGTGGAGGATTTTTTCTTTTTGAGGATTTTTAAAAAAAAAACTTTCCATTCCTTCAGACACCCAGTCACACAACCTTGCTTGATAAAATTGCACTTGAGTCCTCCCCCACCCCCCAAATCCCAGCATCCTCCCCTCTTGTTCTGATTCTCAGCTGCTTCTATAGCCCATCCATCTGTCAGTGCACATATGGGTAAAAGAGGCAAGCCAGGAATCAGAGAGAAGGATTTGTATTTCATAAGCATGTTCTCAGCAGAGGAGTAGAAAATGCCTTCTATCAAAACTGAGAAGGGGCAGTGGGTCTGGGATAATATCCTCTCAGCTTGGAATGACCCTGCAAATCTAGATGCTACTCTGTCACTTGGATTCCAATGCCAGAATCTGCCTCCCTTACCTTGATCACCCAGCCACTTCCGATCACTCATCCACTCCCACCCAATAATAAGACTCTGTGTGGCACATGGAGTCCCAGCCCCTGCATATGTCCTTGTCTGTACTTTTCCAGATTCTCCCCTTCAACACTGAATGATCTCAGATTAGAACTCTGATACATAGTGACTGCAACCTTGAACAAGTCCCTTCATAGCTGAGCATTGGTTTCCTCAGCTATAAAACAGGGCTAATCACACCGCCAAACTTTAGTTAATTTGTGAGGATTAAATGAGATGATGTATATAAACCGTTTAGTACAGTGCCTGGCTTATAATAATCAGTAAGTGCTGTTTTTTTCCACCTATGAATTTGATCTTCTAGCACACCTTGGAGCTGCCCACAATGTCTAGTCATGACAATTTTTTTCCTTGGGGCAAAAACCATGTTACCTTATTTATCTTTGTCTCAGTGATTTGCCTATAGTTCCAGTTACCTAATACAGAGTGCCTGGCTTAGTGTAGGTGTTTAAAACATGTTCAGTGTAAAAATTCACAAATTGATGGATGGGCAGATGGATGGATGGGTAGATGGGTGAATGCATGGGTAATAAAGGAAGGGATGCACCCTTTCCTTGCCACATTGAATCAGGACAATCTGGTTTTCTGAAAAGCCATCCAACAGAGACATGTTGCCCAAACAGGTTCACAGAATTCCCTAGACTTCAGGTTTTCTGACCAGAGGCTGTTGCATGAAGTTGGCTGGTTGTTTTCTTCTCCACCATTATGGGAACTTGGGAATTTGGCTAAAGTTCTGACATTTGGTTTTGTTTCTCTTTCTTGTCTTGACACTGAGGCTCCTTTTCTTTCTCTCCTTGAGTGCCAGCACAGATGCCAGCTGGCCCACTGGCTCAGTTAACTCCTTGCAGCCTGCTCTTGGATGGCTCTGCCAATGCTCCACATTGCTTAGCTTTGCTGTGAGCCCACATGGCTCCCTGTCGCATGATATTTACACAGATACCCTGCCTCTCTCTTCATTCTCTCAGCCTAGCTTCTTCCATTGCACAAAGCCACCTCAGAATAGAGCCAGGACTAAGCACAGACCTGGAATGAAGACAATGCTTAAGGTTATCAGGTGCTTTCCCTTGTGACCATCATACAGCTAAGACCATTTTGTAAATGAGAAAGCTAAAGCTTATAGAGAGCTTAAGTCACACAGCTGGGAAGATATAGAGACAGAACTCAAACCCAGACCCTCTGACATGGAGACAGTGATCATTTTATCACACCAAAAATTTCTCGTTGCCCTTCCAATGAGGTGGAGGGAGTTCTTATTCATTTTCCTGTCCCATCTCAACAGCCTGTCTGATTCTTGCCTTCCTGTTTTATCTAATTGTACAGAGCGGTAAATCAAAGTTCTGAAGTAATAAGGGATCTAGGCAACCCTGAAATCTCATTATTGGAAAGAAAGCAAAGATGGTAGGATCCCTCCAGATGATGAGATCCCCGTCAACTCCACATAAACAAGAGCAGTAGACATAGTCACAGAGGGACACTTTCTCATTCCTTAAGGTCTAAGCTAACTTCACAGCATTACTTGCTTACACTGCAGTGCTATTCACTACGTAGGTTGAAATCACCTGTTCATACATCTGCCTGCCATCCTCTGAGACTTTTTTAATGATCTTATTCCAGATATTCATTGCTGCATAATCAACCACCTCAATATC
Organism: Carollia perspicillata; assembly: GCA_004027735.1. Taxonomy (NCBI): domain Eukaryota; kingdom Metazoa; phylum Chordata; class Mammalia; order Chiroptera; family Phyllostomidae; genus Carollia; species Carollia perspicillata. The sequence continues at coordinate 11,941 of PVKM010029450.1, read as the reverse complement.
TACAGGCTTAAAACAAATTTTTATTATCTCTTACAGTATTATGGTTAATTGGCCTTAGCCAGGAAGTTCTTCCTTGGGGTCTCTCAAGGAAGAGAGTGATTACAGTCAGTGACCGAAGCCAGAGTTAACTGAAGCCAGAGTCATCTGAAGACTCTCTTGGGCTAGATACTCAAGATGGCTCATTCCTATGGCTTGTAGCTGATGCTGGCCCCTAGGGAACTCAGCAGGGGCTATCAATCAGAGCATCTATTCATGGGACTGGGGGTTTTCCCAGCATGGTAACTGGGTTCAAAGAGTAAGTGTTTCAAGAAACCCAATCAGGAGATGCAAGGCTTCTTATGACCTAGCCTCAAAAGTCCCACTATGTCCTCTGCCTCATTCTATTGGTCAAGCAAGTCATTAAAAACAGTCAAAAGTCAAAGGAGTAGCAAAGCGTTTGCTGACATCTTTAATATACCATGGAAAGAGAGGGTCTTTTCAATTATCTTTATGATCTCAACACCTTGAAAAGCATCTGGCATACACAAACAATAAGTACTTGTTGACCAAAGTCAAACTGGAAGATAGTGTGAGATGGAAGGTAATATTGCAAGAGCAACTTTAATGGACTCCACTTACCCCCTTGGAGTCTCTTGATGTCTTTTACTCCAAATATAAGTGCCTTTCAAGAAAGACCTCATCCAGCTCATGTGAAGTTCCTGTTGGGAACTTCCTGTTCCTGTTTCCTTTAGTAAAAAGGAAAACATCATCACAATAGTATCATGAGATGGGAAAATTTCCAACCAAATTGGTTATGTATATGGGCTGTGGAATCACATTGCCTGATTCCTGGCATTACCCCTTCTAGCAAATATTTTTAGGCTAAACTTTTTATGCCTCCATTCCTCACTCATATAATGGGATAATAAAAGCATATACCTTTATGATTATTGTGAAAAGTTCATCATTTATATGGTGCCTTATATGTAATAAATGCTTAATACACAGTAGCTATTATTCCAGGCTTTCCTGCCTTTTCTTACATCTGCATTGAATAAACATCTCTTTAGACATTGCCTTCCACATTTTCTTCACTTTCTCTTTCACACTACTGGTTCTATCCTCTGCTACTGGCTCCAACTTTTTCTAGATATCACCTTTGGTATTCTGCCTGTATTTGTATGGAATTTTATACTTTTCAAAGTACTGTTGCATCAGTTTAGTGTATCCCCTTTGAATCTTTAATAAAAGGTTGTTAACAAGATGGACACAATTATTTCCATTTTATAGATGACTAAACAGAGGCCAAAAGATGTGAAATGTCTCGCTCAAGGTAAACATAGTAAATTATCAGAACAGGAGCTGAGTCTCAGTGTCATGGTTTGGATTCTATTAATTTCTCCAATAACTGAATGGTCTCTAGTGATGTCACCAAGAGTCAGATAACAGATGACGTCAAAGTCTGGAGGAAATCATTACAGCTTGGGCTTTCATGGGCTTGAGAGTAAGTTTTGAGTATTTATCCCTACTAAATTATCAAAATGGATTTAAGCTTCTAGAACAATTTAAAAGGCAATTAATTTTCCTAAAATAAGAGCAGCTGTTCTTGCCAGTGAATATTAAATAGAAGTCTTGTGATGATTTAGAATTTGCTAAGGATTCTTGGAAGCCAGAAAATGATGACTTTATAGCTAATTCATGGAGGCAAGTGCCCTCTCCCTGCTGGATCTAACTCATGGCTTATGTGAATTCTCTGGTTTGGAGAAAATCTATGCCAAAGGCAATAAGACAAACCACCTTGATATGAATTCAGCACATTCAAAGTATGACCCACATCCAACCGAGTAATCCCTACAAGTATGTGGCATTAGAAAATGAAGGTATGCACAACAGTAGCCAACACAATAACTTTCCAACAAGCTAGAGACAGCATAACAAGGGAAGAGAAGATTGGGCTAAAAATGAGAGAGGAACTCATAGGCTTTAAGTCCCTATCACCTTCAGTTAAAAACAACAAACACTGAGCACCCACTTGATGACATGTATCATGCTGGATGTGATGACTTATAGCCACTTCTTTCAAAGAACTCATAATTTAGCAAGTTCTGGACACCAAATTATTCGTGATCACATGGTATGTGTCTTGATAGAGAGCTGTGTAAAATAATATGCATAGAGTGACATAAGAGTGACATATGCATTAGCTGGAAGAAGCAGCTAATCTGCATTGAAGGAAGGGCTGGGAAGAGCAGAAGAGGCTTTCTGAAGGAGCCAGCTGATCTTCTGAAGGGAGATGTCAGCTGATCTGAATCATGAGCAAAGTGTGGGAGCTATAAAGGCAGAAAAACTTATAAAGGCAACAGAGGCAGAAGAAACTGTGAGTAAGGCATAAAGCAGCATGGTGTGGGGAAGGGGGGCCATAAATATTCCATATCACTAAAGCACAACATGGTGGGTAGGAAGTAGCAGGAGACAAGACAGAGACATAGACGTGAGACAGGCAGTGTGCTAAGGACTTCATACAGATTATCTAATCTATGTGTCACAGTAGTTGTTAAAAATTTTTGGCATTTCCTCCATTTTACAGATGGGGATAGTGAGGGCCAAGGAGATAAAAGACTTCTTCGTTCATCTCTGAAGCTCCCAGAATGTCTCCAGAAAAGCTGCATTCTGATCTCACAAGAGATATATACCACTGCTAAGGCAATAACTCTTCATTTCTGTGTCTCTTGCCCATTTTTGTTGAAACAAAAGGGACTGGGCAGGATACCATCTCAGGCCACTGCCTGCTGCTACATGTTAGGATCCTAGAGTTTTTCTCAACCTCTACTGCAGAGCTAAAACCACGTGCTTGTTTTCAGCACCATGGAGAGGTGCCGCATTACTGAAAGCTGCAGACCCCAGGGTCAGGCTATGTAGAGGAAACCAGGAGATCCACAAATCTCCCTTTAAACAAGACATCGGCAAAGACAGAAGGGCAAGGAAAAGGAATATTAGCAGAGGATAGAGAAAGAGAAATTGTCCATCACCAGTGTTTTCTTGAACAGCCGCTGAGTGATATGCTGAGTGAGACAAAGTGAACTAAATAAAGGGAATAAATTGTAGCAGCAACATGTCCTCGACATCATAATACAGATGCTGTAATCATACAAGGCTAATAGTCTGAGTCACTCCACAGCCATCAAGAACAAAATATTGATGGGACATGCCTTGCGGCTGCTCACATAAAACAATAAATTAAACTTACTGACCATGGCCTGAAGACAGGAGAGGCACAGTAACATTGTGTAACTGGTGGTTTATTTCCTGAATCACCCAGCTTTTTCTTCTCTTTATCTTTCTCACCTTCAAGACAGGTGCCCTGTGGCCTCATGTAAATACCTACCACAATCAAAGCTTCCTACATGAAAAGGATCCATTACCTGACTCATACTAAGGTGTAAGTGGTGACTAAAATTTAAAGAACTATCTCTCATAGGAAAATCAGAAGCTGGGGACTTGATTCACTGTAATGTAAGCTTCATGAAATCAAGATGTTTTCTTTCTTGTTCACAGTGCCTGTAATGATATCTAATATGTGATCAATAACAACAACAGCAATAATATTAACTAATATTCATTGGTTGTTTACTATGTGGCAAGTGCTTTATTATGTGCTACCTGTTTTAATCCTCATAACAGCTTTGTGAAATAGGCAATATTATTATTCCAGTTTTCATATGGAAAAACTGAGACATTGAATGGTTATTCACTTCCCAGGGTAACGTAGCTAGGAAATTCAGAGGTGAGATTCAAAGCCAAAAATCTAAATCCCGAACCCACATTCTTAACCACTGTGCTAAAGTGATGAGAGGAAAAGATGAACAGATGCATAGAGAAAATTAGAAAGAGACTAGATATACGCACAATAGTGAAAATGTACTCAAAACTTTCAAAATAGTATTAGAGCCTGTGAAGCAGTATGATGAGGATTAAGAAAGAAAAATAATAATTCATCAATTCCACTCAACACATAAGCACTATGCTGAGTGCTGAGGATACAGAAACAATAAAGAAACTGTGTCCAATGTTCATAACTGGTGAGGGGCAAAAATAAGCAAAAAATAATAAGGATGAGATAGTATAATGATTGTTTAGATAGAGGTTAGTGCTGATGCTAGGGAAATTCAGAGAAAATAGGTATTACCTATGATATGTGCTCTATGCCTAGGTTCTAGAAACTCCACAGCTGAGAAGCTAATGGGACACACAGATCAGGAGGTAGAGAAAAATTTCAAGTGAGGACACGAGAAGATTGGTAGATCATGTTGGAATATTAGAGATCATGTAAGCTAACCTAATGTGTTCTACAATCTGTTTATGTATTCAAAAATATTCTGAGTTCCTATTAGGTGTCAGGCCCTGTGCTTGGCACTAGGGACATGAAAATGAACAAGCAGACACATTCCCTGCCTTCTCTGAGATCGCATTCTACAATCTACACTTGAGAATGGTGAAATTGGGGCCCAGAGAGGTATAGTGTTCTGCATAAGATCACACACTGAGGTGATGGTAAAGCCTAGATCAAATCTAAGGCATCAGCCCACTGATGCTTCTCAGAAAAGCTCATTGCATGAATGAGTGAGTAGTGAACAAAGGGGGATGTAAAAGTCTTTGGTAGCCAAAAAAAAAAGTCAGTTTGGTAATTAGGCAGAAGTCATGAAGCCATGGCTTGAATTTGGCTGAACTACAGTTACTATCAGATGTCAGCTAGTAACCTCAGCAGACTGAAATGTCTGAGTCCAAAACCTTCATCTTAGACATCAGCTTTCTTGCTCCAGCTTCTCAGCAATCCCCTGTATTCCAATAAGCTTGTGCATTTTGTTTCCATTTAGTTTTTGTTTCTGCAAATCCTCTGCCAAGCCAAGGAAAATCAAAATCAAAAATACAACTCACTGAAGCAGCCTCAGAAAGCCCCAGGAGAGATGGCAGCAGTCATAAGAGGAGAAAATAACTGAGCAGAGTATAAATAAAGCCTGCACAGTGATGGAGAGGCTAATTCGCATAATCCTCCCCAGACTCACTCCTAGAAAACCACGGGAGAGCCTGGCACTGGCAGGGTAACCTTTGGATGGCCCAGCTCTGCAGCATGGAGGGGAACACCCAGAACTTGGGTCTAACACCAAGGAAGGTTGTTTGGAGATACCAGATAAACCAATAGATAGAAGCCATTATCACCATTCTTTTTGTTGAACTGCCTCTTTTTTTCCCCAAAGTGGTCTTAGAAAGGCCCAAGACAAAACATCTCAGGAATGCTCCAGTGAGAAGTAACCAATGGAGATTTTGCTCAGAAGAACACCCCATGGGTCAGCCTTGGCCCTCAGCCAACCATTCAGAGAGTGCTTTTTGAGTTCATGGTTATTTGAGCCTTGACAGTACAGTATTGACAGGTGACAATAGAGCCCATACCTACAGGGCCCTGGGCCCTATGTAACTGGTGGTTTATTTCCTCCATCATTCAGCCTTCCTTCTTTCTCTCTCTCACTCATAGCTAAGTCCTTTAATGTGTTCTGTCTCACCAGATACTAAGATCTAGTCTAACTCTCTAGACTCAAGCAGCTGACAGCCTTCTAATTCACCCAAGTTCTAACAATAGACAAATGATATCATACTAGACAGAAGAAGTGGAATTTCATCAGATAGGACTTAACCATCTTTGACTATGGCAATACTTCCTTGCTGCCTAAAGCAATTTGAACTTCTAGAACATCATACACACATATGGGGCACCAAAAACCCTGAAATTTATTTATAAGAATTGTGTATTTATTTTTCCATATTTAAACTTCAGGCACTTTCAAAATACTCGATAGGTGATGGAATATACCTATCAAGATGTTTTTTTTCCACTGCTCAAAACAGTTTCTGAACTAGTTGATTTTTTATGCCTTTTAGTGCTTCTGCTGTGTTTTGTTTCACCTCTCCCACATCAGCAAAATGTCTCCTTTTGAGGACTGCTTCTTTTGGGGAAACAAAAAGAAAAGTCACTCAGGTGAGATCGGGTGAATAGGGAGGGTGGGGCACAGGGGTCATTCTATTTTTGATAAAAAGCTGCTGAACATTTCAGTGCAGTATGGACAGGTGTGCATGTAAATCACCCATCATGAAGTGGGCAAACATATTGAAAGAGTCTTCAGAAAAATTCACTGAAGCCAAATGCAGCCTCTCAAAACAATGCCAGCTGGTACAGTGATACAGATGGGTTCCTAGAACACTCACCTAGCAGGTGAAGCCTGTACTACAAAAGGTCCACCCTCCAGAAGGTAATTCTGCAGTTTGTTTTGGATCCCCCTTCATGTGTATGTATATGTGTATATTTCCTATAAAAATTAAATCTGAAAATATCTACTCAGCCCTGGCTGGTGTAGCTCAGTGGATTGAATGCTGGCCAGTGAACCAAAGGGTCATCAGTTTGATTCCCAGTCAGGGCATATGCCTGGGTTATGAGTCAAGTCCCCAGTGGGGGGTGTGCGGGAGGTGGCCACACATTGATGTTTTTTTTTTTCCCTCTTTCTTCCTCCCTTCCCCTCTCTCTAAGAATAAATAAATAAAATCTTTTTAAAAAATGGAACCAAATCTTTAAAAAATATATTAATTTATAGCATAAGTGGCAAGTGGCTGAAGATATATTTTAAACCAACCCCTACATACTCCAGTTCCATTCAACTCAGTTCAATGTGAGCTAAGAAATATTAATTAAGCACCTATTATGTGTCAGGCACTGTACATGGTCTTAAGGATTCATGGGTGAAGGAGACATAGGTCTACTTTTGAGGATCTCACCATCTAGTAACAATGCCACAGAAAACATAAACCCAGTTCCAGAAAGGAGCCATACCATGATACAGACTGCACCAGGACCGTAGAAGAGAGATGTTAATTACAACCAGGGCAGAGAAGGGATGGCTTCTGGAAAGTGCAAGGTTAGCTGGAGAACACATTCTAGATAGAGGGTATGATAAAAACAAATTTGGCATGCTGGACGTACACTGTTCTAAGACGTGCAATGGCACTATGCCCAGATCATGGTGGGGGGGGGGTGTGCAGTGAATTGTGATGAGAAAAATCTGAAGCTAAGTGAGGAACCTAGTTGGTTTCCCTATTAATTAGCAAAGCACTTTATAGCTATCACTAGATACTCAGAGATCCTGTTCTTTGGAAAGCCCTCCCTGACCCCCTGTTCCTGGGGTAGGAGCCTGCTCTGAACAACTGAGATCTGGCATTACGATTTTCTATTGCTCCTTGTGTTCTCCCCTACACTGTGAGCCACTTGAGAATGATGACTGCCTTATTCACTGAACTCCCATGCCAACATGCTTCCCAGCACACAGTAGGTACTCAGAAGAAATGTGTCGAATAAATGAATAATACTTATTATTTGTGCCTTTGCCACACTTGTTACACAGGTTGAGACTTCTGAGGCAGGGATAAATAAAATAATTGGCTTCAGTCATGAGGCCAGCTATGATAAAATTTACTACCAGATCTTCTTGTTTCATGGGGTGGAGACGAAGGGTACAGGTTGGGAGAGTATGTTTGTTACCCTCTGTAAACTCTAGAACTAGAGAGACCACAATAGTTTTTGGATTCATCCATCAAAATTTCCCAAACAGAGATGCCTCTCCTAACCACCTCCACTATCCTTATTCTCTATCTCCTCAAGCCATATTTTCTCTATATGACTTATATCATATATTCATTATGGGTTTTCTTGATGCCTTTCTTCCTCTGTAAAAAGAGAGTAGAGAAGATATTTTGTGTGTCCCATTTATTGCTATATACCCAGCACCAAGGACATGTTGTATTGAACAGATTCTGGCCTACAGTTGTGTTGAATGACTAGAACAAACACCCTGAGATACAAACACAGAGGCTCTATGGGCAGGAATGTAGTCATCAAAAGAAGTGAGACAGTCAAAAATTCTTGGCAGTGTGTACTCAGTGGTATAGAGCCTTCTCGTGGACACTCAGCTAGAGAACAAAGGTTAGCATGGTCCTGCCTGAAGGACCCAGTGATATGGCCAGCTGGCAGAGATTGTGCACAGAAACACTAAAATGGCACAGAGTGTCCTGCAGAGGCAGGAAGCTGCAAGGATGATGAAGGTGGAGTCAGAAACAGCTGAAAGGCAAAGTGTGGCCTGCGTATGTCCCAAGAGGACCAGAAAACAGAAACATAACAGAAAGCATGAGAACCGAGGGAACTGCGGACATTTCAAACATTAATATTAACAACTAAGAGCTCCAGTGGCACGTCCTGCTAAAGATCCACATACACATTGACTGTCTCCTGCCTCTGTGTTTTTGCTTATGCTCACCTGATGTGCTGGGCCCAATGTTTGCTTGATTGGTACCCCTCAAACCTCAAGACTGTGTTCAGGCCAGGACCTTTCACAGGAAGTCTTTCCTTCTAGCTAATTTCTAGCATGTGCTACCATGAACACATGCTAGAGCACTGTGAACACATCTTTATGGTAACAATTGCTATACGGAATTGCAACTTTATTGGGAGGCAAAATTGTTGAATGTTTAAAGACTCAGGGTGGAGCCAGACTACCTGGGTTCAAATCGCAATCCACCTCCATTTATCTGTGTTTACCTTGGGCAAGTTACCAAACTATTTCATCTCCCAAATAGTGATAATAATCAGTACCTATCGTATATGGTTTCTCAGGAACAGGAATTAGTTAATTAAGTGTTTAAGGCACTTTGGATACTACCTTACAAATAATGAGAATTCAAAAAAGTGGTAGATTTTGGGGAGTGAAACTCATAATTTTGATGCTTCTTCTTTAGATCGAGTACTGTGATAAGACATTTTTTTGGTTAATAAGTGACTGTTTATTAATCAATATAACTCATTATAGAAGAAATAAGTAAAAAACAGCACTTCTGAAAACATTATGATACAAGACACTTTTTATATGCCATTTCATAATTCTTCTTAACAGACTTGTGAGGTAAATAGTATTTAGCCAGTTTTTTACTTGAAGAAATTAGTACTTAATAGGATAAAAAGGTGAACATTTAAGGTTCTTTATCTGTAAAATAGAGTTAATAATGACTATCTCAGAATTAAATGAAAACATACATGATTCAGTAGAGGAAATGAAAGCTAAGATGAGTGTTTTAAATGACCTGTCACTTTGTGCTATTTGGGTAGCTTGCTTCAAGTTCAAATCTACACCAGGCCCCAAAGGTGCTATGATGAGTGCAAATATCCCCTGACCTTGAAAAGTCCATGGTTTAGTGGGCTGTTGCCATGGCTTATACACAATGATTAGATCTTCTTCATCTCAGGCTCCCCCAACCCAACAGGGCAATGCCTGGCAGAGCGAGTGCTCAGTGGAGGGCTCATCTGTAGCTTCTAGACTCTGGTTCCAAGGGGCCTTTGCTTCGCTTCTCCTTGAGTTCAGGAGACAGAGAGAGTAAGGAAATTAGACAGACATACTTAATGGATATGTTCATATAAACCCTGGCTCAAGGTGGGTTATAATACACACTAAAATTTAAAGCCAAGCAAAATAATACATAAGCATGCTATGGAAGAAAGTAAATCTGACTGGTTGGATCAGAGAAGGCTTTCTGTGAATGTGAGATCTGAATCAGGTCTTGAAGGATGACATGGTTTCGTAAGGAAGGTGTTTGAGGAAATAGGAGCAGATTGAACAAAATTTTAGGGTTGAGCTAGTGCCATGCTATTTGAATATAGTCAAGCATGGTTGGGCAGTGTTCATTAGGGAAGAAGGCAGAGCTGAGAAGAAATGTTGCTGCAGTGGGAGATTGGGAGGAAGGCTGCCATCTCCCAAGGCAGAGTTCCCCCATTGCCAGGTAGAGCAGATGACCCTCAAACTGCCTTCAAATAAAATATTTTGCTTAAATAAATATTACACATTGAAAGACTCTTGAAGAGACTGACAGCTGTCAGAGGGGAGGGCAGGGTAGTGGATGAAAGAAGGTGAAGGGCTTAGCCAAAGAACATATATGCATAACTCATAGTCACACAATAGTGTGGTGATGGCCAGAGGGAAGTGGGGGCAGGGTATGGGCAGAGGTGGGCAAAGGGTATGGGAGAAAATGGGAGCATCTGTATTAGTGACAATAAAAATAATGGGAAAAAAAGAATTCTATGGAGTACGAATTACTGCAAGGGTGTTGAAGATGTCACTCACTCCATCATGCATTAGACACTTTACGTCTTCTAAGAAAAGGTATGCTTCTCCTTAGCAACCAGTTTGACTTATTTGCACGGCTGCTATGAATATTGTAGAGCTAATCCTTGTTTCCTTGTTTGTGCTAGTTACTAAAAAGTTCAAAGTCAAGTTTATGATCACTTGTAACAGCTGTAAGGGAGCTGAATGTTACATAGTTTACTGATTCTACAGTTGCCTTCATCTTTTTGTCCTACCATTATTGTTTCTTAGTCTATCTTTCTTCATTTTCTCACCTTTTGAGTTGTGTTATTGGTATCTATCGAACACACTTCAAATTCTGTGTTCAAATGAGGTGGATATAAATAAATTACCAACACTAAACTATTTATTGTAGCCTGAGGCTTTGGAAGAGCAACAATATACACATCCTACCAAAGAAACCTGTGTCCCTTCAGCAGCTTTGTCATGCATCTAAGCCTGTAGCCACTGTGGGGCGGGCATTCCGCGAGCCCAGATGAGGCCTGTCACTGCACATACACTGGGGAGGCTAAGGGAAGTTGGACAGAGGGAAAACTCAAGAGGAGTGGGGCTGGGCCAAATACATGCTTTGATGGGGGCATGGCTCAAGCCAAAGCCTGACCCTGAGAGTGAGACGGGCCTGGGGTAGGCAAGCACAATGTTTGCATCGCTGTTTCTGGGAAGCTGCCCAGTATTAAGTAGATGCCCTACCTCTGGGCCCGCAGACCTGCAGAGTTTATCTTTGCAGCACTTCTCATGACTTTACACGATACTGTGTCACTGCATCTGCTTACCACTCTGGTCACCTCTCTCACTCTTATGTACATAAGAACCAGAAGGATATGTGTAGATGTAGACTCCCTTGTTCCATTTGAAGAGATACTGATTTGATGTCTAGAGTGAGGCTCAGGAATCAGTGTCTTCAACCAGAACCCCAAGTTATCTGAAGTTAGTTGTCACAGATTCTGGGAAATTCTGCCTTGATGCAACTCCTGACAAAGGGGCCAGTCCTATCGTTAAATCTGTAGCATTTAGAACAGGATCTAGCTTACTAAGGCCCAAGAAATGATATCACTTATCCAAAATCACCTAGCCATGGATTGGGAAAGCTAGAATTAGAACTCAGTTCCAATTGATTCCAAAGGGTATGTCTTTCCCACAGTCCCCAACAAGGAAGTGATACGGTTTACCTCGGCAGTAGTTCGTGTCCATCCCAGGAGGTATGCAAGATGACCCGCTGGGGTGGTGGAAAAGCACGTTGACATTTCTATTTATATGTATCTTCATACATGCTTTCTCATTTTTACTTTCACACATTTATATAAGTACAGAGAAACGTGTATGCAGTGAAATCATAAATGAACACGTGTATATGGGGTGCCTGCTCAAAAACATCTCCCTGACAGGGGGAACACTCAAAACCATGGGAAGCCACTAGTTTAGCTGCATTTAATCTGTGAGAGGAGCGCACTGGTGCTAAGCCTGTGCACCTTATTGCACATGGCATGTGACACACCCTGCTGAGACTTCTCAGGGGGCAGAGCGAGAGACAGATGAGCATAACTGCTGCAGGAGGATTAAGCACAGCTGCTCAGAATTTCTAGGGACTACACATTTGTCTTCTTGCCTACAGAAGACTGATTGTGAAGTAATGGGCTTGCTGGGATTGCCTTCGTGGGCCATGTAACCAGGGTCTGACCAGCCATGTGCTTCCTGGAGGCAGAAGCTAGCAGTTCTCTGCAGGGAGAAGGGCA
>PVKM010029449.1:0-17759 GCA_004027735.1 Carollia perspicillata | reverse complement strand
TGGCTGTGAAATGAAATGCTCTGAATATATTGATTAAATCCAAGAGATCTTGTGTGCCATTTAAAGCTTTCACCTCCTTGTTGATTTTCTGTCTAAAAGACCAAACCATTGATATCAATGGGGTACAAAAAATCCCCTACTATGTATGACTGTTTTACTGTCAATCTTTGCTTTTATGTGCATTAAGATTGCTTTATATATTTAGGTTCAATTTATATGCTGTTGGGTGCATAAATGTTCACAAGGGTGTATCTTCTTGATGAATTGATCCCTTTATAACTGTGCAGTGTCCTTCTTTGTCTCTTATTTGTTTTAAAGTCTATTTTGTCTGATGTAAGTATTGCCACCTCACCTTTTTTTTTCATCCATTTACTTTTAGACTGTATTTACCTTTTCTTCAGAGGTGGATCTCCTGTTGCTAGTGTGTGTGTGTGTGTGTGTGTGTGTTATTCTCTTATCTATTCAGCCACTCTATGTCTTCTGTTTGGAGCGTTTAAGACATTTGAGTTTACATAAATTATTGATAGGTACATATTTATTTCCACTTTATTCTTTATAACTATGTTCCTTTCTCCTCTGCTACCCCTTCCCGTCTCTGTTCTCCCCTTCCCCACACCTCCTCTCCCCCTTCTCCCTCCCTCTGCTCCCCTTGCTCCCTATCCTTTTACTCCACCCCTCCTCCTCCTCCTTCATATTCTGCTGCTGCTGCTTCTGTTTCTTATTATTCAAGAACACCCTTTAATATTTCTTTTTTTATTGTTGTTCAAGTACAGTTGTCTCCATTTTTACCCCACCATGCCCCCCACTCCACGAATTTCCACCACCCACAACAGTCTAATGTACCTACCCTCTTTGGCTTTGTCCTTGTGTCCTTTATTCATGTTCCTTGATGGCCCTTCCCCTATTTTCCCCCATTATCCCCTCCCCTCTCCTCTCTGGTTACTGTCAGTTTGTTCTTTATTTCAATTTCTGTGGTTGTATTTCGCTTGCTTGCTTGTTTTGTTGATTAGGTTCTACTTACAGGTGATATCATATGGTATTTGTCTTTTACTTTCTGGTTTATTTCACTGAGCGTAATGCTCTCCAGTTACATCCATGCTGTTGTGAATGGTAGGAGCTCCTTCTTTCTTTATGCTGCATAGTATTCCATTGTGTAAATGTACCATGATTTTTTGATCCACTCAAATACTGGTAAATACTGGTGGACACTTAGGCTGCTTTTAGCAATTGACTATTATAAATTGTGCTGCTATGAACATTGGGATGCATAAGTTCTTTTGAATTGGTATTTCAGTATTCAGGGTATATTCCAGGCAGTGGAATTGCCAGATCAAAAGGCAGTTCCATTTTTATTATTTTTGAGAACATTCGATACTGTTTTCCACAGTAGCTGCACCCGTCTGCATTCCTACCAACAGTGTACTAGGGTTCTTTTTTCTCCACAGCCTCTCCAACCCTGTTGATTGTTTTTGTTGATTTGTTACTGATGGCCCTTCTGATTAGGGTGAAGAGGTATCTCATTGTGGTTTTAATTGTCATCTTTCTGATGACTAGTAATGCTGAGAATCTTTTTATATGTTTCTGGGCCCTCTGTACATCCTCCTTAGAGAAGTATATGTTCAGGTCTTTTCCCCATTTTTTAACTGGGTTGTTTGTCTTCCTGGACAACAGGTGTGAGTTCTTTATATATTTTGGAGATCAAACACTTGTCAAAAAATAGTGTTGGGAGATCTGGACCACTACCTATAAAAAAATGAAACTTGATCACCAACTTACACCGCACACAAAAATAAATTCAAGGTGGATAAAAGACTTAAATATAAGTTGTGACACCATAAAAGTCCTAGAGGAGAACATGGGCAGGAAAATCTGAGATATTTCATGCAGCAGTATTTTCACCAATATGTCCTCTAGATCAAGGAACATAATAAACAAATGGGACCTCATCAAAATAAAAAGCTTCTTCAGGGCTAAAGAAAACGGCATTAAAATGAAAAGAGAACCAATTGTATGGGAAAACATACTTGTAATATTTCTTGTAATACTAGTTTGGTGGTAATGAACTCCTTTAGATTATTCTTGTCTGGGAATTTGTTTATTTCTTCTTCAATTTTAAATGATAGCCTTACTGAGTAAAGTAATTTTGGTTGTAGGTCCTTGCTTTTCATCAGTTTGATGTTAGTTCCTTCTGGCCTGAAGTGTTTTTGTTGAGAAATCCAGCTGACAGTCATATGGGAACTCATTTGTAGGCAACTAATGGTCTTTTTCTTGCTGATTTTAAGATTCTCTCTTTGGCCCTGGCTGGTGTAGCTTAGTAGATTAAGCACGGGCCTGTGAAGCAAAGGGTTGCTGGTTCGATTCCCCATCAGGGCACATGCCTGGGTTGCAGGCCAGGTCCCCAGTAGGGGACACATGAGAGGCAACCACACATTGATGTTTCTCTCTTACTCTTTCTCCTTCCCTTTCCCTCTCTCTAAAAATAAATAAGTAAAATATTTAAAAAAAGATTTTCTCTTTGTCTTAACATTTACCATTTTAATTATGATGTCTCTTGTTGTGGGTCTCTTTGGGTTTATCTTGTTTGTGATTCTCAGAACTTCCTGAACATGTGTGTCTTTTTACTTCAGCAGGTTAGGGTAGTTTTCAGTCATTATTTCCCCAGATAGGTTCTAGAACTTTTGCTACCTTTCTTCTCCTTCTGGTACACTTATGATACCAATTTTGTTATGCTTTATATTGTCCCAATGTTTACTTGAATTATCCCCATTTTTATTTTTATTTTTGCTGTACTGATTCTTTTCTGCTACCTCATCTTCCAAATTGCTAATTTGATCCTCTGCTTCATCTAACCTACTATTTATTCCTTCTAGTGTATTCTTCATTCCAGCTATTGTATTCTTTAATTTTGTCATGTTCTTTTTTGGTTTCTGTGTTCTTTTTCATACTGTTGTAGTTCTCACTAAGTTTCTTAAGCATCCTTATAAGCATTTTTGAACTGCATAGCTTATAAATTGCTTGTTATCATTTCATTTAGTTCTTTTTTTCCTGGCTATTTCTTCTGTTCTTTTATTTGGAACACATTTCTTTCTTTCCATTTTGGCTGTCTCTTTGTGCCTGTTTCTAAGTATTAGGTGCATCTGCTGTATCTCCCAGTCTTGGTACAGTGGCCTTATATAGAAGGTGTCCTGTGATACCCTGTGGCACATTCTCCTTGATCACTTGAGCTTTGTGGTCCAGGAATGTTCCTTGTGTTGATATGTGAGCCTTCCGTTTGTAATTGAGTTTTGATTTCTGTTGTCCCATTTATGGATGTGGACAACCCTCCCCTGTCCAGCTGTGTTATCTACCCTGACCATAGTGTATAAGTTACTATACAGGAACAGATCAGACAAAGCAGAATTTCCCCAGCACGGTCTGGTGACTGTGGAGAGATATTCCTTTGCATTTGCTAATTGTGAAGTGAATTAGATCCTGCTCTGATGCTGTCTGAAGCTGACAACTGGGTGTGTTGTTTCTGGGCCCTCTAGGAAGGAACTCTGGTATAGGTCAATGTCAGATGCTCCCTATGATTGGCCCTGGGCAACTGTTTGGAATCACAAAGTGATCCACAGTTTGTGTCTGCCTCTGCAGGGCCTGGGTATGCATGGTGCCTTGGTCCCAGAGTGTTCACAAGAAGAGCAGAGCCTTCCAGCTGTCCTGAAATGAACATGTAACAAGAGCAGGAAAAAGTGAAAAGTTTTGGGGGTTCATTACAACCACAGCATAATCTGACCAGGAAAGTATTCTTGGGTTCACTGTGAGCAACGTACTAAACATTTGAAGACCAGTTCTTATCATCATACTAGGTAGCAGGAGAATCTAAAGAAATAATGTCATTGCTATGGGTTATGGGAATGGCCCTTCCCTTAAATTTCTGGGAACCTGTGGGACCCTATGGGAGAGAGGGAACCTGAATGTTACCTGAAGTTGAAACTCTCCTATGGGAAGAGGCCTTGATACAGTTTTCCCATGAATTATATCTCAGGTGTGTGCACTACAGTTGTCATCTATTTACATATGCTTTCTCTGCAGACAGTGTACTAGGCCTGATCCATCAAGTGCATTTTGTCCTGATTTCTAAGACCAAAACTTGAGCTAATGCTCCATGTCTTACTCCCCAAAAAGGCTATTAGCATTGGTTTTGTAAGTAAATATGACATTAGTAATAATAACATCACTAATTTGTTGAATACTTAAGATGTGCCAAATAATAGGTTAACAAATTTATGTGGATTATCACATTTAGTTTTTCCAATAGATCTATGGAGGTATCATTATCCTCACTTGCCATTTTAGGAACTTGGAAATTAGAAAGTTTAAAACCTGTCCCTGAGTCATACAGCTGGTAGGTGGCAGAGCCAGAATGATAGCACAGATCTGCTTCATGCCAATGTCATTGCTCTGTAAGGCTCTCATTAATCACTTCTCACCTGGATTATTGGAACCATTGTCTAACTTCTGTCTCTGCTTCTTGTCTGGTTTTCTTCTTTAATCTTCTCCCACTCTAGGTAGAATGATGAGTAAGTGCATAATACAATCTTGGAAATTTTTTTTTATTAAAATTGTACTGGTCCTTAATCACTTCTCACATAAAATCTAAACACTTCATTGTGTCAAACGATGCCCTCAAGGACAAGGTCCCAGCCTACTCCCCAGCATAATCTTCTACCACTCCCGTGTGTCAACTTTGAGATCTTCTAATGCTACTAGACTGCTTCTGCTCTATTGATACTACTCATAGCAAAGTATTTATGCTCAGTCACTCTATATGCAGTGTCCTCCAGGAGAAGACCCTTGCAGTCTTTTATCTAAATCCTCCTATCACTTAGTAAGACAATTGAGGTATAACCTGCCCCATGGAGAATTTTGCAATACTTCAGTCTGGGATAGGCATTCCTATTCTCCTATAGTATTTTTATGCAGCTTATTTTTGTTGTGTAAATAATATGATACTGTAAGTACATGAGCCCTGGAATAAAAAAGTCAGGGGTTTGAGTAACAAGTCTGTCACTCTCTAGTTAAATATGCTGTAAGTTATTTACCCTTTCAGAAACTCATTATCATCGTTGGTAAAAATAATATAAGCATTTAATTTCCTTAAACATATTTTTATTTTACAATGCTTTTTTTGTTTCAGAATTATATTAAATAATGACTTTAATACAATGCCTGGCTACAGTCAGAGTTCAATACAAAAGTTATTGCTATTCTTATTTCACTAAACGCATTACAAAATAATTACCTACGTATCAGTTTGTAAACTCCCTAGTGTCAAGATTCTTTACTTCCTTAAACATAACACCAAATTTAGTAGGCTCTGAGTAAATATTTGCTAATTGGAAGAATAGATATTTTTAAAAAATTTATGAAGATGACATTTAAAATGCTGAAAAACAAAGGGATTGGCATGCATTTAGAGTCCTTGGGATGCCAAAATTTGGCCTCAAAAATACAGTTCTGTATTTTGGACAATTTCACCTCATTCTACTTCATTCTACTGTGTGAAAGAATGAAGAAAAAAATGAGAAACACTGAGATAACAAAGGGACTCCTTCCAAACTGTGCCTAAATGCTCAGTAAATAAGATCTGCTCTGAGATAAAGGAAGAAAAATTAGAAGCTTATAGACTAAGGAGTTTTGGAACATGGCTGAAAATAATGAGCCAAGGAGTAAATGAGGGAGAAATATTAGCGTGCTGAGAAGTGGTCAGGGCCAGGTTTCAGCTGGTTGGTATAAATGTTGAGAAGCCAGGTCTACTCGGCTATTTATTGTTCTTTCTCCAGCATGCATGCAAGCATAATGAAGGAGGCCCACCCTCACAGTAAAGTGATCCCATGGAGGAAATCATCAAGGGCAACACAAATATTAAATAGGCACAGTACAGAATTTTACTATAATTTTTTACAATGGACCAATCAGGTTCAAAGGAATTTGCACATATACTCAAACAAGATTAATAGAAATAAGCAAACAACTCTACAAATGATTTTAAACATCCTTCCTTTGCTAGAGAATGTTTAGAGAGGGTGACATTTAGAGGGTAGAGTATGGTTCATGATAAAATGGATCATCACTTGAATTTTTCTTTAGAACCACAATAAACACAATAGAGATGAATTCAAATCAATTTAGATAATGAACCCATATAAACATAATTTACTTCAATATGATCAAAACTGACAGTCCTACAATAAATTAATATAAACATGATTTTTCCTGACTTCACTTCTGCTTGTATATGCCTTTAATGACATATGGGAAAGACAGAGAGATGAAAAAGGAGAAGGTAATAAAGAAGAGGGATCAGGGGAGGGAAGCCATGTAAGCAGAACTTTGCATTTGAAACATTTAATTTTAGAGATGAAAGGAAAAAGCAAACTGTTTCTTTTAGACTATTCGATTCTTCCAAATTCATTAGGGCCTGTAGTAGTGACCTTCAGTGTTGCCATAGGACAGTATGGTGGAAACTGATCATAGTAAGAAGCAGAAGGGTGAGTGGATGGCCAGGCTTGAGAAGTTAAATATTTAAGAGCATTTAATTCTTCCTGTACTGGAATTTTCATATGCAAGAAAAGTACATTTAATTGTCATGTAGCTCCAAAAACTTTGGGTGCATTAAAAAAAAATGACAGGGCTTATTGTTTTCAATAACAGGGCTATAAATATAAATGAAATCACACAATATATGTTTTGGGATTTTGTTTGTTTGGTGCCTATGAAATATATTTCTTTTCATGTTCCTGCAAATTATACATAAATGAGATCTAATTTTTCTCTTATAATGAGAAAAGCTCCAAGGGGCAAAGCTGTTTCCCCCACTCTGCCTTCACAGCCTCTCCAGTGAACCAAGAAGCAAATATAACCACTTTCCTAAGTACTATTATACCTGCTTACCCAAGAGAAGAAAAGCGTGAGGAATACCACTGAAAGTTTTGGCATTTTTTAACCAAAAAAGTCATCTAGACTCCCAGAGGTATCAAAAGTAAGAAATCAAACAGTTCCATCTGAGTCATTTATGTGTGTCAAATAAGGGATGGATAAATCAAGCTTCTTCATTAGGTTGGGAAGGATATCACATACAGATCTTCTCTGCCTCCACATCTCTATTCTCCTCCATTCTTATTTCCATAGCCCCTTCTCATCCTGCCTATTTGGTATACTGTGATCACCCAATTGAGCAACTACACTCCACCACCTATGCAGAATACATATATGATTCTTAGTGGTTTGCCCTATGGTACTTGTGGACTCAGGCAGATGTCACTAGAAGTGTTTTTTTTCTTTTCCCAGGAAAAGGATTAGGTTGGCTTCTGGCATAAATACTATTTTAAATTTTTCTGAAGGTGAAGGAGGTGAATTTACAGAAGACATGAAAGAGAATCATCTATTCACAGATGTCAGAGATACTGTAGTGAAGACATGTTTTTTAACTGAGAATAATGCTACAACTATGGCACAAAATGGGGACAAAGAGGTAATAAGGAGAAAGAGAGGATACATTAAATAGAGCTTTACCTTCACGATACTGTTTAAATATTATATCTCTTTAAGATATGCAGGAGACATTACCAATTGTATTTGATGAAATTAATATGTATTGACAGAGAAATTGATATCCTGAAAATTTTCATATTATTATTATCTTTCAATAAATATTGTGCATCTTCATACTTTATATAAAATTTGGCTTGGCTTTGCTTTTCTTCAAATCAAATGTGATAACAATTTAGAAAGAGTAAATAGATATTAAAGCAATATAAAATGTTCTAAAGTAAAATAACAAAATTTTATATATATTGAGGATTAACTAAATAATAATAATAATAATAATAAATCCACATTAAATTATAATGTATTTTCCTAATGTAAAGTGGTGTAATTATATTTGTACTTGATGATATAATACATATTATATTTGAATTTGGCTGAGACATGATTAAATATGTTCTAAAATATATGTAACCTGTCCACAATGAGGAAGGAGGGTGGTGATGGTGCTCCTTTGCTATAACTATTTTGGCCAGCTGGACTGTGGCACACATCACATCTGTCACTTTTTATATTAAATCTGAACTGTGTTTATATGTTAGACTAGCAGGAAGCACTCAAAAGGGAGGACTCACAGCTCCTACACCTTAATTATCAGATACACATGCATACATACGGAGAATTATTTAATAATCCTGTGGTCTTTCTCACTGGAAAGGGATTATTCATACATTAATTGCATCATGAGAAGAAAACTAGAAAATCCAATCCAATAACATGACCCTAATTAGGACTGCAGTTTGTCTTAGATACTGGTCCATTGTGCCCTGCTTTAAACTCTATCATTTCTGTGAACATGTACTCAATTGTCCAGATGCCTAGAGAGGCTATAGTGTCTGTTCATGGAAGTCCGTCCTGTTTTCCCTTCTCCCACTTCACTCACTGAGTTCTGCATATCATGGTCAATTGTGAGGGCAAGGTACTTTCAAACCACCAAACATCCATATATAGTATAGGGTGCGTTTATTATATCATCTACTTCAAGTAATCAGTGCATTATAAACTAACGGAAAGACACAATTTGCATTAAACCCACATGGCCTTAAAATAAAGCTAAGCAAAAGAAGTCCAGTGGAAATAGATAGAAAGAACTTTGTGAGCATACATGCTCAGTTTATCTGGAACATTTTCTCTCAAGCTAATTTGCATGTCAAAGTTTTCAAACTGTTAGGTCTCATTTTCCCCATGTTTTTTATCCCCATCAACTGAAAATATGTATCACATTTAAAAATTAGGGCTTTAAACTGTTCCTCAGTAATTTACAAAAAATATATAATCAGTATCACATTGCCAGTAGCCACAGTAATTATGTCTTTTTAAAATGAAGATGGTGTGGGAGATAAAAATCAATAGAATGGTGGTGTTCACCTTTTTTCTGGTAGTATTTCATTAATTCTTTTCCTTTTAACTTGTTGATTTTAGAGAGGCAGGAAAAGAGAGACAGACAGACAGACAGACAGACATAGATTTGTTGTTCTACTTATATACTCATTTATTGGTTGCTTCTTGCATGTGCTCTGACCAGAGATAGAACACACAGCCTTGGCATATCAGCATGACACTCTAGCAGACTAAGCTACCTGGCCAGGGTCATTAACTTTTAATATTTCTAACAATATCAGTCGATTTTCTAGATACCATGTGGCTGGGGGTAGGGAGTTAATATGATACAGACCTTGTCCTAAAAAAACACTTCATCTGGTACCACAAACAAGTAGGTTGTGCTGCAGCCCGTCAAGGCCTGGCAAGTCCACTCTAGATTCAGGGAGATAGAAGAAAATGCTTGGAGCCATGAGGATGTTTGACATGTCTTTATTCACGGGTGGGTGAACCACATACACTGCAAGCTGCGTGTCTCTCTAGTGAGAAGTCCCCACTTGCTTAAGTACTAGAGACAAACAAAGATGGCTTCAAGCCATAAAATTATATAACATAACATGATTCTATGCATGCAAGCCCACTTCATGTAATGGGAACCATTTATCAGACCCAGTCTCAAGGCTGAGAACACTACTTATCAGGTCCATTCAAAGCTATGGGAACACTGCTTCCCTTAGTTACCCAGACACCTGGGCAAAGCAGCCAGACTGCATCCATTTATACTCTACAATGGTAAATTATCAAAGGAACACTGAGACCAAAACAACTAACTCAGAGACTCTACTTGGCAGCCTTCCACCAAAAGATATAATTTCAAATGTGTTGTAAATAATAATGGTAAAGAGTAGGAAAACATTATTCTGGGGATATGACTTCCACTATAGTAAGACCTTCATCCAGAAAATAAGAAATATATGGAAGTTTTTAGAGTGGAAAAGAATGGGAATCGATCAATTAAATGGGAGGTGTCAGAAGGATAAATAAGTCACTTTCAGGTATTCTCAGGAATTCTACATTATAAATGTTGATATGTAAAGAGTAAAGTTTTTAAAACATTCATGTAATGTTCTCATTTTGCTTTTTTCTAGTAATTGACTTATGTTTTAGTCCATCCTTAATAGCTATTACTTGAATCTGTTGCTGAAGGTGTACAATATAAATTACTGTTCAGATTATGCATTCTGGGTTATCGTAGAAGGCAATTATCTAAATTCATTTCCAGCTGTATCCAATTGGATAATTTAAATACTTCTTTTAGATAACGTTTGGCATCGTTTTGATGAAAATGTTTTTTGTTTGTTTTGTTTTTTTCCTGAGTGGTTTATCATGTGTCACATGAACTGATTATGCTCTGTAAAAGATCACTAGTCTTTTGGGTGGAGATTATACCATAAGTGTAAAAAGAATGAAAATAAGGAGAAGAATTTGAAGGCCTTTATTGATCCTGGTTTGGTTGAAGGTGGTTATGGTAGAGGTAATAAGCAGTGGACACATTTTAAAGGTAAACCAAATAAGAACTGTGGGTGAATAGGTTGTGACATGTAAGAGACAAATAGAATCAAGATTGGCTCTTAGATACACTTAGTGCCTGAAAAAAACACACATTTATCATCTCACAGCTCCTGTGGATCAGGAGTTAGGGCAGAGCTTCCTGGGGCTTCTGCATAGGGTCTCTCAAAGCTATGATCAAAGTGTCAGATTGTGTCCTCATCTGGAGGCTCTGCTGGGGAAGACTTTGCTGCCAAGGTCACTCAAGTGGTAGGGAGAAGTCATTTCCTTGTTTTTGTAGGATTGAGGATACCAGATTCTTCCTTAATCTTGGCTGGAGTTGTCCCTCTGCTCTTAGTGGTCACCCTCAGCTTCTTGCTATGGAGGCTTTCACACACGGCTGCTTCTTTCTTCAAAGCTGGCAAGGAGAGTTTCTGAAATAAGTCTGCTTGTGAGACTGTATACCATAATCCAGGAAGTGACATCTTGTCACATAAGGCACATGTCCTACCTACACCCCAGGGAAGGGCATTATACAAGAAGTCAGGGATCAGGAGGGTTTATTTTGTCAACCACAGACGGCAAGTGGCCGAGTCTCTAATGACATTATTATGCAGCCGAATTATCCATGGAATCACTCCTAGCTATTGTTTTTAAGTGAGGCAGTTGAAGTTCTTACTCTTCTTAGCCACTTTTGGTAATAAATTGTTCTACTTCCAGTGAAAAATATCTTATCCGACATAGGAGCAAGAAATATTAAGAACTTTTCAGTTGAGGGCCTCTATTTTCTCTTTGAATTCGAGGTAGATGATCTATTTGATCTTGATCATGAATGAACATTGAACATAGCAGCTGTAGTGAGTGGAAAAGGGAGCTGGTTTGAGATCATGTACCAGGAATTTCAGGTTGTGTAGGGCCCAGATGAGATTAATCACAGCAATGGACAAACTGAATTTTTCTTCACTCTGCTCAACGGCCTAGCTATGAGTAGAGAAAGTAGACAGTTAAGTGGCTAAATGAGAGCTGGTAAAGAAAGAAGTCTTGGGGAATGAAACTGTTGGCAAGAGAATGAATAAATTGATGAGTAACATGATCTAGCCTGATGGAATAGGGAGCAAAGAGAGAATTGTCTTGGTAAGCTGGAACAAATAAAGTAGTCAAAGGTATACTCTCTAAATGTAATTGGAAAACAGGTGTGAAAGGAATAAAGGAGAGAGCAGCTTGAAGAAATAAGCGGGGAGTGGAATATAAGACTCTAGAACTGAAAAAACATATTGTCACAGAAAACCTAGTCCAGACTGTGAAAAATGTGGGAGTAACCAACATGGAGTGGGAAAAAGAGTCTTAGGAATGGAAAGCAAAGACATGGAAAGTTAGAGTGCTCTAAGGAGTGATTTTCAAACTTTTACATCTCATGACACAAATAAACTAATTACCAAAACCATGTGACACACCAAAAATATAGTTTTGCCAATATGACAAAAATAGGTGTAATTTTGGTTGACTTACAAAAATTAATAATACCAATTACCTGCACTTTTTGCTTCAAAGCGACTTTCTAAAAAACCAAGTGCCTACTTATGTATAAGGATTTCTGGTACCAAGAACTAACCAATCAGACACAACCTTATTTATTATGTGACATGACCAAAAAGATGCAACGCTATTATGTGACCTATATATTTATACTTCAAGACAGGTTATTCACACTGCATGGCTATTGCTCTGTTGGCTGTTGCCGTTTGTTTGCTTTTTTTTAATTTGATAATCTAATGGAAAAGAGGTCAGTGCCCCTGACTAAATTGTTAGCTATGGCATGTTTTAAAACTCTGCAGCACACTGGTTGAAAATTGCTGCTCTAGGGAATGCCCGTGTCAACCACAGAATAATGGCAAGGCTTAAGGCACAGGGTGACACTGTTTAACAGGGTCAGACACTTCAAGGAGGGTGGTTATGGGAGTGGTGGGTAAATGACAGAGATGAGAAAAGGATCAACATGATAAACCCAGATATCATGAGCAGCAAAGGAGATTATGCCTATTTACAGGAGCTTCGTGTCCTAATGGTTCAGAAACACAAGGATGCAGAAAGAGACTGTCCAAAGTAGCCTCATCTTGTATTATATGAGCATTGAGAAACTAAGAAAACTCCCTTTAAGAGACTAAAGTAAGCCATCTTCTTAGGAAAAGAACCATGCATTAGTAAAAACAAACAGAGGAGAGAGAGAATTCTTTAGCATGGAAAAAGTTTAAGTACATGGCTTGGGGTTCCTGGATGGAGTGCAAAGGTTGGGTTGGAGGATGGGTCTGTGTGGGAGAATGCTGAGACACATGGGAATGAAATTCTTAAAGAGAATGCATTATCCACCATTATAGGATTTATCAGATTGTTGCTTTTAGCAAATCAAGACTTCCAG
The DNA here is from genome assembly GCA_004027735.1 of Carollia perspicillata. Taxonomy (NCBI): domain Eukaryota; kingdom Metazoa; phylum Chordata; class Mammalia; order Chiroptera; family Phyllostomidae; genus Carollia; species Carollia perspicillata. Next base: position 4,888 of record PVKM010029449.1, on the reverse strand, counting down.
CAAATGTCCGGACATTTGAAGTCTAAATTACTACTGTATCTTGCTTCTGTGACCATTTTATGATCCATATTAGGGAGCATCTGCTGAGCTGAATAAACTCTTATCTACTTCCACAGCAATATCACTTACGATTTTCTTTCCTCTTATCCCCCCTGCAAATGTTGTCTGTTGCAATCCACCCTTAGATTATGGATTCTCATTCAGCTGCACACCTCCTTAACATCCAGGATACTCATCCACCACTAATGTTCTATGTATTTTTATTAAGAAAGTAATTTAAATAATCCAGGTATGGGCTCCTTCTTCAAAAAATTTCTATGGTACATGTGAAGTGATAATAGCTGACATGCTGAATGTTTCTTTTGTATTGTACAGGGTCTGGCAGAAGTAAGGCCTGCTTGTGTGTTGTCAGTAGAGTAACAATACGAGTATAATAATTTATAGTTTTAATTTGAATATTTCACCTAAAATGTCATATGATGTGTTTGAGTGTCATATTGTTATGTTACAGAATTGCATTCTTATGATTTTGTAATAAAAGACTTTGTAATAAAAAGGGGCATTATTTGTGCTAAAGCACAATTTTTCTCAGTATTTTATTATTTTACTATTAATTTTTCTCAGTATTTTCATATCTGCCCCTAAGGCCATAACTGTGTTTATTAAATATATTTTCAATTACTTTATATGGTATAGTAGAATTTAGCTCTTCTTTTTCTTTAAACAGGTTTCTTTTTTAAAGATTTTATTTACTTATTTTTAGAGAGGGGAGGGAAGGGAGAAAGAGAGGGAGAAAGACACCAAGAGAATGTATGGTTGCCTATTGTGCACCCCCTACTGGGGAACCTGGCCTGCAACCCAGGCATATGTCCTGACTGGGAATCAAACTGGTGACCCTTTGGTTCACAGGCCAGTGCTCAATCCACTGAGCCACACCATCCAGGGCTAGAATTTAGGTCTTGTACTATTGTACTATTACTCTTCTTTTTACAGCTTGCCCTTTATTTTCTGTTATAGTCTACTTTTCAAATCCTTTTTAAAGAGTAGAAACTGTTCAGATTTTTTGAGCGACTTTTGTACAGATGAGTTTAACTCCTAAAAAATTTATTTGCTTAGTTCTCAGGGGATGCCCCTTTTAACACTTCCAACAACACTTAACTGTTATTAAAGGTGTTTATATTCAAATTTCCTTTAGCATATTCTTGAGAGGTGTTTATATATAATCAAAAATGTATTTGATCATGAGACCCACAGTAGTCACTAAGTGTGGTGGGTGTTGGGTAGCCAACAAAATTTCCTGCTCTGGACAGAGCCCCAGAATACCTGAACCTACCCTTTGCACATGACTTAGGCAGACCATTGTGGGCTAGTTTCCAGATAAGCCTATCGGCTTCACCCCTTTCCTGATCATAAACAGAGATACAAACTGGAATCTCACAAGAGATGAGGCAACTTGATGACAAGGCTTTGTTATAACACCCAGGAATTCCTTATTCCTGGAGCTGGTCTAGCACCTGCCCTTGCAGAGGCTTTGCTACTCTGTTCTTTCATTGCCTTTTGAGTACCTTGAAACCTTATAATGAATCTCCTTTATGCTCAAGTAGGCCAAGGTCCATTGCTTTCTATTGCATGTATTGAAAATAACCTTAACAGAAACAATACCCTTGTTAGTGCTACATAAAGGACTGTTCTATGTCCAAGGATAGCATATTTAAACTTGGTCAGACATTTAAAAAAATCTGTGCCATAAAGAAAACTAGAATCTGGACCAAAAAATGTAAATGAATCAGTTGAAATCCATTATTTCTTCTAAAAATAAAAGCAAAGGAACATGCACTGAGCATTCTAAAGGTAGCTTATACATAAAAGCATGCTTCAATTAGATTATATATATGAATTTTTTCAGCATGCATTTATTTCTTATTGTTCAATTACAGTTGTCCCACTTTTCCCCGCATTGCTCTCTCCTGCCCCAACCCCACCCCAGCTCCCACAGTCAATCCCAACCCCACCCCATTGTCCACACCCATGGGTCTTTTATACATGTTCCTTGACTTGCTCCTTCTCCTTCTTTCCCCTGTTATCCATACTGTCCCCTCTGGTCACTGTCAGTTTGTTCTTTATTTGTTTTGATTATAAAGATTTATGCCTCAATTCTTAAATGTATCACAGAAGTAATTTCAATGCTGGTTACACCATGTGTTTTTCATTTTTTAACAATTTTATATGCTGCACTTCTGTGATAATTCCTTTTCTGTCCAATTTACCAAGAGAAGATGAAGGGAGATAAGATTAATCCATCTCTTATATGTACTCCAGTTCACTCTATAAAATAAAAGGAAGGTGGTTGAAAATGGCCATTATAAGATTTAGTTTTCTCTCTGAGAAGCTCAAAGTACTTATCTGTTGTTATTCAATTGATTTTGTAGGGTCCCCTTGAGAGTTGTGGGAAACAGCTATTTTATAACCAGAGAAATTAATGCAGAAAGGCCACATGCTGTATTAACTATAAGAGGAGGATTAAGAATCACGACCTCTGAGTTTATGAAATGTTAGTCCATTAAATTATGCTGGGTCTGTCCCAATGCTCCTAGTTTCCTCCTCCTGACTGCGAACTAAATGGCTAAACATTTTATGAACCTCCTGGTTTAAGGTGAAAGAAATCATTTAGTAGTGTCAATGAACTTCACTCATGGATCAACCCCTGTCTTTATAATTCTCTATGAAAGCATGTGGATCACTGTTAAAATGGCACATGCATAATGATTAGGCAAAATGCTTTAGAACTTAGTCACTTTTTTCTAGTCTATTACATATTTTACCCTGATATTCTCTTTATATCCATCTTGTCTTTCTAAGTCATATACCTTTGATTTTCTATATTTACCATTCTCTTACAACAAACTGTTTTATTTTCCGTGAGGTGAACATTGTTTTATTTTGTTTTGTTTTCCCCACCTCCTTTCTTTACATTTTGTACTATATTTTTAGGTCAGGCTGTTTGTCTTGACACAGTGCCTTCTCCTCCCAATGTCTTTACCTAAATCCTGCTTACCCTACTTTCTCCACAGTGTCTTCCCTGGAACTTCAAATTAAGCCATCCTCACCATTAAGTCAGATCATATTTCTGTCTCTGTTGTTAGGCATATTACCACTGTCTATCTCACTGCTTCTTATCTCCTTGAACATTTATTTAACCCTTACTTTGTTACTTTCTGTACCTATATTTCTTTCCAAAGAGATTAAAATCTTCCAAGAATAGCAACACGGCTTATTCTGGCTAAGACGACATCTAGCACAGTATTTTGCATTTATCAGGTGTTTAATAAACAGTGCATAGCACTGATTAATTTACAAACACACATATGTGAATTTGAGTGTATTCTGGTGGTCTGAAAAGCAGAGGAAATTTTAAAATGCTTAATGTGTCCCTATTAATGGTATAAAGTGATACAATTAACTATATTTATGAGTTGAAGAATTGTTCACATTTTAGTTTTTAATTTCCTTACACTAAATAATATGCCGTTTAGTTTACATATAGTCTAGTAAATGGCCCAATCATTAGAAAACCCTTTAGATTAATATTAACCTTCATGGTCTCATAGTCTAAAGCAAGATACCACTTTTGCTTCGCGCACATTTTATTTTGTTGTCTATTCAGGCAATCATTGGCTTTTGCATAAAGACTCCAGAGCTATCAACAAACCTACTTTAAACCAATTCTCTCTTACTATCTGACCATACTCATCCACAATTGTACAATCTATTGCTCCCTGCCGACTTACTATGTAATCACTAATTGATCAAGTTCATGGTTTTTAATATTTATATACAAATACCCAGAGTACCCTAAACCACCTCATTTCTCTGAGCTCCTTCTACATCTTATTCTATTGTTTTACTCAAAATTTATGCATTTAATTAAACAAATGTCTCGAGTTCTTATTAGCAGCAGGGTACTAAAATAGCAATTGCCAATGAATCTACTGCTATATCAAAATATTTAAAAAGTCATAAAATGTTAATCATTAAATAAGATGTTACATTCTAGGGCTTTATGCTTAGGAGACTATCAGAACTAAGCAATAGCAATGATGTCCAGAGGTATTTTTTATAGCATTATTTGAAATGTCAAAATATTTGAAAATAAAACAAGAAAAATGTTGATTTTTTCTAAACAGAAAATAACTTATCACATTAAAGAGTATTGAAAATGATATTTTATGACAAGCATAAATAGGAATAACATATTGTGATATGGCATAACATTTTTTGAAATGGCATAACTTTCTAAACCATTTATTCTAGCATATTTATGATCATATGTAATATGTTACATATAATTCAAGGGACTGGCTACACAGCCATAAACAACCAAACAAGCCCTTATCCATGTGAACATCATATTCTTAATGTACAAATAAATACTAAAAAAATAAGCAAACAAGCATCATAAAGTGTCTGGTAGTGACAAACAAAATAAGAGAGCCTGGTTCAGACATTATTTTTAACGATGGTCAAGGAAGAGAAAGTCAAGTGAACTTCTGGGAAAGAACATCTCAGACAAAACAATTATTAAAGCCTTGATATTACCATGCACTTGACATTGAATGTGGCTGGCATTCAAAATGAGTGAATGAATGAATAAGTGAATGAATGATGCAATTCTTTCTCTGTGATCTTCAGAATTGCCTAAATTACATTATTCATCTCTATGGAGACATATATTATACATTTAACTAGCCTTAGGCTTCTAAAATTTAAGTGTTATCATTCAGATACTTTTTCAAATTTATTTAGAATCTTTATCAACTTAGAAAATAATTTCAAATCTATAAAAATTTGTTATTACACCTCACCCTCTAATTGAGAACCAAAGAGCTAA
>PVKM010029448.1:0-17770 GCA_004027735.1 Carollia perspicillata | reverse complement strand
GGTGAGATCATATAGTATTTGTCTTTCACCACCTGGCTTACTTCACTTAGCATAATGCTCTCCAGTTCCATCCATGCTATTGCATAGGGTAGGAGCTCCTTCTTTCTTTCTGCTGCATAGAATTCCATTGTGTATATGTACCATAGTTTTTTGATCCATTCGTTTACTGATGGGCACTTAGGCTGCTTTCAGCATTTGACTATTGTGAATTGTGCTGCTATGAACATTGGGGTGTAAAATTAAGGAAGACACAAACAAATGTAAGCATGTACCATGTTCATGGATAGGAAGAATTAACATCACCAAAATGTCCATACTACCCAAAGCAATTTATAGATTCAATGCAATCCCTGTTAAAGTACCAATAACATATTTCACAGATATAGAAAAAACATTTCAAAAATTTTTATGGAACTGTAAATGACTCCAAATAGCTGCAGCAATTTTGAGAAAGAAGCATGAGGTAGAAGGGATCACAATACCTGATACCAAACTGTATTACAAGGCCACTATAATCAAAACAGCCTGGTACTGGCATAATAACAGACACATAGACCAATGGAACAGAAAGGAGAGCCCAGAAATGAACCCAAATCTCTATGGCCAATTAATATTTGACAAAGAAGGCAGAAGCATAAAATGGAGCAAAAATAACCTCTTCAACAAATGGTGTTGGGAGATCTGGACAGCTACGTGCAAAGAAATGAAACTTGACCACCAACCTACACCATACTCAAAAATAAATTCAAGGTAGATAAAAGACTTAAATATAAGCTGCGACACCATAAAAGTCCTAGAGTAAAATATAGGCAGAGTGTTGATGGAAATATCAACCATCTCTCTCTCTTAGATCTGCACCGAATCTACCCTTTATTTGTTAGATCACAAGCAAAAACAAAACAGATCATATTTGTTCATCTTCTCAAAGAGACACCTTTCATTTCACAAGATCTGATGTTATACCCTCTGTTTCTTTTTGGTCAAAGGTTGAGACCAGAAATATCCATTTGTGCCCACATGCACACAAAATCTGTGTCTTTTGCAAAGCCAAATGAAAATGTGTATTTTTTATTATACAATATCACATATATATAAAAGCCCTACAAGATATATCTCTCTTTGAATTCAGTGGCAGGAAAAAAAAGGTGATCTTTGCTGATGAACTTGTACACCAAAAATGGCTTTTAGGCCCTGGACAGTGTGCTTCTGTTGGTTGAAGCTTCACCCTATGTGCCAAAAGGTTGTGTATTTGTCTCCCAGTCAGAGCACGTACCCAGACTGTGGCTCCAATCCAGTTGGGGAGCCTGTAAGAGGCAACCGACTGATGTTTCTCACATCAGTGTTTCTCCCCTCCTCAAAAAGCAATGAAAAAATGCTCCCAGGTGAGGATTTTAAACATTGCTTTTGGAAAACCAAGAACTGTTCTCTTTTTTCTTTCGTTTGTCAGAAAATTCCAAATTCAATAAAATATTCAACCTTAATGATTAAGTCACTTAAGGATCATGGTGATGTCGATGCTTCTGCTCCTTTTATTTTTTTTTCAGTTCTATTTTTCTTTGTAATTGCTGTTTTTTATTGTGTTCAATTTGTTAAGCCTCCTTGGAAAGCAGGTAGGATATATATCTTAAGTCAGGGTTTCTCAATCTCAGTACTATGTACCTTTTAGGCCAAATAATTACTTGCTCACTGTAGGATGTTAGGCAGCATTGCTAACCTCCACCCATTAGATCACAACAGCACCCACCGCAGTTGTGACAACCAAACTTGTCTCCTCACATTACCAACAGTCCCCTGTTGGGCAAAATCACACCCAGTTAAGAAAAACTTTCTTAAATATACAAATAAATATTCCAAACCCCTTAAGTTCTTGTATCTAAACTTAGTCACCAAGTAGCTATTAAACAAGATGCAATTCAAATTACCGATTAAAACGCAACTACATCTTTCACACTGTTAAGTGGTATACAAGTCAGTCTTCAGCCAAGTGAGGAAAACACATAGACACCCATTGGCCCACTCAGCCAGGAGACATAGGCTAAAGAGAGGTTCAGTAAAGACCAGTGAATGGAAAATGTTGGTTTCATGTTTTTCCTGGGGGTAAACACATAGGAAAAAAAATTAATGGAAGTGGTTAAAAGCCACAGACAGTGCTATAAAGATATTTCAGATGCCATATTGGGAAAGTCCTATGCAAAGAGAAAACCCAAGAGTTACCTGGTGTTTCTTTTATATTTCTCTCTAGCCCTGCTAAATCGAGACATCTGGAGGAAGGTTGGGTTTTTGTAAAAGACTTATTTATTTATTTGTTTGTTTTTGTGTTTGAAATATCAATGTGAGAGAAGTCATCCATTGGTTCCCTCTTGCACATGCCTCAACCAGGGCCTGAACCCGCAACCCAGGCCTGTGCCCTGAGTGGGAATCCAACCAATGACCTTTCACTTTGTAGTATGTCACTCAACCAAGTGAGCCACACCGGTTAGGGCTGGATTTATTTATTTTTTTTCAAAGTAGAAAATAACTGAGAGGTCTGGGTGGCTTTTCTTCAGCAAACATGGAGGCTTCCCTGAAATTTTACCCCCGAAGAACAGTCTCTGAGGGAAGGACTGATGGAGGTGACAAGCCACTCAGTAGGAGTACTGTCCACCAGAAGAATGCACTCCACTTCCACCTGCGAGCTCCCATTTACTCCCTGTGCCAGCCTGGACAGCTTAGGTTGCGTTACTCTCATTTTACAGTTAGGTTAAGTCAAACATATAAATGGCACAGAGTCATAAACTGCAGAATACAGAAGAGCCTGAGTGGAGATTAACATGAATTATATGAAACCCACAAAACCCCAATCCAATGCCTCTTCCTTCCATAATTCTGCCCTGATTTTCCCCAGCCCTCAGAAATAACTCGTTATTCTCTTTGGCCCGTCTTTCACGCTTTTATTGGTGTTATCTCTGCGTGAGTTTTCTCTCCCTCCTCCATGATGTGTCTTAATCGTCTTTGTTTCTGCACTGTTTTCACCGAGCCCAGAGCCCTTGTAGGACTCGAAAATATTTGTTTCATCGAGTCTCATGTATCAACATACTCCTGAATTCCTACTGGTTACTCAGTGGTGCAAGTTGAGTATTAAAAGACTCATCTTAAAGGGGAGAAGATTTCTTGAGAAACATCTGCAGGATTGGGAGCCAGTGACCCTCTACAAAGGAACACGAATGTTTATGCTCAGGGAGAGGGAGCTGACAACTGCTGTGTGGAGGAGGAATTCATCACCTACACTGTTCATGAAGGGCCCTCAGAGTGGCGTGTGAAGTGGACATGACGGTACAGGTTTTAGCAGTTACTAGGGGGAACGTTTAGAAAGTGTGAAAGATTCCACAGCTTGCTATAATTGGCTTTAAAGCTAGTGATAGCGGTTCAGGTGACAGAAACATTGCTCTCTTGGGCCTTTCTTCTGATGGCAGGGAAACCTGCATTTGTGTCTTTAGAAAGCACGGCATAATTACTTCCAATACACACTTTCATTTACATATACTCTCAATCCTTCGCAGTGCCCTTGAGTTAGGGATTGTAATCCCCGTTTTGTAGGTTAGAAACTGAGGCTCGCAGGGTTGAGAGCCTTCCTAAAGTCATTCAGACACTTAATGACAGAGCAGGCCATCTCATTCTCAGTCTAGGGCAGCGAATCTCAATTGAGGACAATAGTACCCTTCAGGGGACATGTGGCAATGTCTGGAGATAGTCTTGGTTGCCACAACTGATATCTGAGGGAGGAGTGCCACTGACATCTAATTGGTAGAGGGCAGGGATGCTGCAAAATGTTCTACAGTGCACGGCAGACCCACGATAAGAACTTATCTGGCCCTGAGGAGCCATAGCATTCGTGTTGGTCTAGATCACACTCTTACGCATGCACACGCATGCACACTCATAATCTAGGTGCTGCGTGGACATGTGTAGCGTCTAAGACATCTGGGCTACCGTGCATTATATATCACTGCAACCACAGTGTACAGAGTCATCTGGAAGGCCCCCAAATCCAAAGTCTTGATGCTGCCCCCAGCCAATGTTGACCAGCATATATGAAACAGGGCATGGGGAATGAGCAGGGGTGTTAGCTAATAATTGGCAAAAATATCCTCAGGTAAAACTTACTGTACTCTGTAATAGTGGTCACTGTTTTCCCAGTCTTCGAATGTTTGAATATGTACATTCAGATTAGGAATATTTCTCTACCAAGAGCACCTATAAAGGTGTCATTAGACAAATCTCCATGATTTAAAAGTTATTGCCCCCTGTTCTCGAGCACTGAAACTTGCTTGGAACAATACTACAAGCTTCTGGGTACTGATACCTCTTTACACTTTCTATGACTTTTCACTTTTTTTCCTTCTTAAAATATTTGGGATTATTTACTTTTTGCCTTCTGAACAAATAAGACCCTTTATTTTCCACTGTAACCAATACGATCTAACAGCATCGCCCAACGTGCTTTTAGGATCACAAAATATGATTCTTTTGTAGTCCTGGAAGAAACCAACATATGGATCTAGTCCAACTGTTTCTAGACACACAAGAAAGCAGGCCCCTGGCAGAGGAAGTCACTTGCAGAATCAAGTGGCCAAGTTAGAGCTCAGACAAAGACATCCATGCTGCCCACTCTCGACCCCTCCTTCGCCTCTCTCATACTGTCACCATTCCTGTCTTTGTGGGAGACACATCAACATTTTTACAGAATCTACCTATTCCATATAGAAGTTACCAAACTCCAGATGTGCCCCCCTCCTTTTTTTCTAATTTTTTTTGTAAGGATGAATGCACATCATGGTTCCCCATGCTTACATTTATTCAATTTATCGAACACTGACATCATGCTCATTAAACATCAGGCACTCTTCTAGGTGTCTCACAAATATTAATTCATTTAATATAGTTCTTAACATAGTTGTAGCTGCAAATATTATCTAGATCAAAAACTACAGTATGTTCCCTGATGGACTGTGTGATGCTCAGTATTATGTTCATGAAGCTATTTGTAAATATTTTCATGTACTTAATTATGAGAATGATCAAGTTACGGGAATGCAGCCTCTCTTCTACACATACACGTGGAAAGAATGAGAGAGAGCAAGCTTTCCGGTGTCTGTTCTTATAAGGACACTAATCCTCCACCCTTGTGACCTCATTTAGCCTTAATTATTTCCTGACTCCCAAAACACCACACTGGGAGTGAGGACTTCCACATGAAACTGAGGGAGACACATACATTTCATAAGAAGCCCCTCAAAGGCTCGTGTCCTATTAACCAGCTAAAGAAAATAAAATTTGAGATGTTGGTACCTGGAACCAGGAAGAGTTGTGGGTAGAAAAGGGGAGAGTCTTGGAATGGGTTTTGGTCCACTATATAGCCTATATCCAGATGATAAAAATAACTTTTTTGGAATTTTATCTCAAATTCTATAGAGAATCCAAGTTTTGTACTTTTTGTGGTACCTCAGAATCATATGATTTCCAAGTTGGAAGTGACTTCTACTTTCAGATGCAAACACTCGGGCCCCACAAAACTAAGTGGCTCTCCAAGCTTAGCAGGTACACTGCGCACACTCTCAATCCTCCCTGATGTTTTCCTGCAGGAAGATGATTATTCATTGATTTATTATTTTAAAAAGTCGGGGTGCATGCTTAAAATGTGTTGTTTTAAGAAATGTTCTATTCAGGAATTTGAAGTCATAAGTTTAAAATCCAGAGGTTATCAGAAAAAAAATCCAGAAAGTGAGAAAGGTTAGAAAAACATAAGACACTTTGTCCTGTGTTGAAATTTGCATCAACAAAGGGTGAAGTGGAAGGAATGTGGCTTAAGGCAAAAAAAAAAAAGTTATGTGAAACAGTCCTCAGTCATGACGTGGGTACAGCCACGGTAGCAAAAGGTCCAGTGGTTTCAGAGGCCTCACTTCCAGGAATAAACTCCTCTCACCTCCCCACGTGTGGAGCAAGAGGACCTCTAGGGTAACAGGGAACCTTCAGAGGCTAAACAAAGGCTATTCATAGACAGCAGTTTACGGTTTGAAATTCTCTCACAGAAAACATTTGGATGACTTTCAGTGTATTTAGTGTAGTGAGTTTTAGTCCATGGGATGCCCAAAATCATGTAATGTGTACTTTCCAGTAACAGATGTATCAAATGAGGGCAAAATGATAAACGGCATTTTCCTGAAAATGACTGAGAGCAATAGTCATAGGAAGTTATTCTCTCCTGAGAGAATCTAAGATGGATCATTTATTCTCTTCTTTTCATCTCAACATAAATTGGAGGAAAAGTAAGGTGGAGGTCATTAAAGTTTTCGATAGAGGAAAGAGAAAGTGAGTGTGGTACATTGCATCAATGATCCCCATTCTTCATAGTTCCCTTCATTCACACCATATGGAGTTCCTCTCACTAAAGAGTACGTTTTCCTTCCCGTTGATTTTATATTCCACCACGTGACTTGCTCTAGCCAATGGAATGTTAGCTACAGAAGAGATTGACATGGATGTGAGTTCCTTTTCTAACCCCGCCGGGGAGGACAGGGACCAGGCCTTGTACATCCTCTGCATTCCCTTCAGTGCTATGAACATTTCAAGGCAAATAGTGGGTACTTGATAAACATGTGCCAATCAAAGAAATATCTTTAAAAACAATATGGTTTTATGGCAAGTGCATGGGATTGAGAGCCAAGAGGCCTGGCTTCTCTGCCTGCAACTAAATGTTGGGGATATATATTTTTCTCAAATTTTCCTCACCATTCATCCAATGGTAGTCACTTAGGTTGTTTCCATGCCTTGACTATGGTGAATAATGCTTCGATGACCACGGTAGCACAGACATTTCTATGAAATATGTTTCATTTCTTTGGGATATATACCCATAAGTGGGATTGCTGGATCATATGATAATTCTAATTTCTTCAGAAATCTTCATACCGTTTTCCACCAAATTTCCTGACAATTGGCACCCAACATATCACCTGAGTCTCTGTAATATTGCCCTCTTCTTCTTTCTTTATGCATTGCACACACTCACCACAGAGATTCCCATCTCCATGTATTTGCTCCTATCATCCATTCCTGTGACACTTTCAATCCAACCCTCACCATCTCCCCCTTCCATAAATTTTCATAGCCCCATAGGTATCGAATACGGGGCAAACAATGAGTTTCATCTCACGAGCAAACTATAACTAATTGACAGTGGCTGCCTGGAGCATGGCATTGAAATGCAGAGAGTGATATACAGGCTCAGCAGCAGCATGTCGTGATCAGTTAGTAATGTCTCCATGTACCTGAAACAGAATGGTGGTACCCATACCATTCTAGATAGATTGTCTCACATCTGTTGACTTTTCCTAGACTTATTATAATTTCCTAAAATCAGGATCAATGTTTCACACAGGATGGAAAACTCTATCAGATGCTCAGACAATAAAATATTAATGTATAGGTCATTTAGGGTATACAGAAGCTTTTGAGATCATTTCTAAATTTTTTTTTTGGTTTTCTTTATTTTCTTTAATGAGATTTTTCTCCATAACCTAGTACAGTCAATGTCTTTCCTCCCCCTCGGTCTTATGCTAATCATACTGTCATGTTAGGGAGCTTTATTTTGAAGTCTTCCAATTATCAGTTTGAAGAGCAGCTGTATGTTACATACTTATCGGGACATAAAATATAGCTCCTCCTTTTTTGATAAACAAAGTTTCTATCAATAGTCTTGGCAAAATTTCTGAACTTGGATAAGAAACATAGAAAATTACATATTTTGAAATTTTTTGAATGCTTGCCTACTAAACATTTCAGTGTTTCTTTTTCTCCTTTTCCTCTTTAATTTGTATTGTATTTTTCCCTTACCATTTATCCCCCTTTACCCTGTCACCTCCACCCCCCTCCACTGCAATCACAACACTGTTGTCCACGTCCTTGAGTCCTTTTTCTTTTAAAACATATTTTATATTAAAAGAATCAAATGTGCCATTGTGGTGGGTACAAATTCACCTTCTTTACTAAAAAGTGATTCATACAAATTGGTAATGGAAGAAATCTGTCCCCTTCCAAGAGCAGTAAACTATGCATTTGCTCACAACATCCTCTAAAATTTAGTCGAGTCTGAAAACTTGATGTGATTCATGAAACTGTACTGGTATTTCTAAAAGAAGAAATGAAAACTAAATTATTAAGATGGAGTGAAAAGACCCCATGGGTTTCTGCAGTGCCAGACCACCCCAAAACATGAAATCCCCAATGGAAACTAGCAGTTTTCCTGTTGAAGTCAATTATGTATGAGTAAACACGGGTCATGCAGGTTTCCTGTCCATCTTACGTGGCTATTTCTAACTCTATTTCTGGAGAACTCTGAACTCTCTCTGCACTGACATTTTCACTTGCAAAAACAGCTACTGAGCACTTACTATGTCTCAGATTTCATATTCACGGGTTGAAATGCTATTCTGTGGATACTACTGTACGTCTCTCACATTTGCTTGCTTCTTTCCCACCCCCACTGCCATCACCCTGGCACAGCATCTCTTGACGTCTGACCATGTCTCTACTTCCCTGGGTTGGTATTCTAAGTAAGATTGGCCTATTTCTCCCTAATGACAAAAGCATAACCATCAAGTGGGGGAAGGGGTACATAAAGGCAGATTTGGATTTGATAGAGGCGATAACAACCAGGGCACTCAAGGAGAAAATGGGAATGGTGGTCCAGCGTTTAGGTGTTAGCATCCGACATCTTGGGTTAATAGCTAGGCTCTGGCGCTTACTACTTGGAAACGTTGGAGAAATTGTTTAATCTCTCACCCCTTGATATCCTGAAATGTAAAATGGAGATAAATAACAGGATGTAGCCCATTCAGCAATTAGGAGAATTAAATGAGTTAACACATGCAAAATGCATACAAATTCATAAAACATGCGAGTTTTCAACAACTAAGGGTATTATTTTCACTCTCAGTTTTATAACAAAGGAAGTGAATCAGTTATCTGTTAGGGCACAGAGAGCTAAATAGTCAGCAATACTCCTTCCTCTTCTTTCAGGGTAAATGATTAGTTCATACTTCCCACCCTGCAGTACAGTTAGGTGTGACTGTTGACTGATTTCTAGCCAACAGAATGTGAGAGGAAGAGTTGTGTGTTTTGGCTGTATTTAGCCCACATAAACCTCCCACACATGATCCTCTATACTGTGCTAACTGGAATGGAGGGACCCTGGTGTGGCTTTGGAAACAACATGCTGAAAATGAGAAGAGAACCATAAGATGGTGTCCTTGTGTGGAGAAAAGCTGGGTCTATCCTTCTCAACGCCCACAAGTCTATCCTTGTCTAGCTTGAAGCACCCTAGACTCTTACGGAAGCAACGAGAAATACATTTCTAGCATTTTGAGCCATTAGATATTTTGGTCTTTTTGCTGTTTATTGTAACCTAGGATTTCTCAACCTTGGTACCATGATATATGCAGCTAGATAATTCTCAGTTGTGGGGCCTTCTCCTGTGCACTTTAGGGCGTTTAGAAACACCCATATTTATGAAGAGCCACCAGCAGCCCTCCTCCCCATTTGTGACAACTAAAAACGTCCCATGGGAGCAAAAATCACCTTGGTTAAGAACCGCTGTTGTAGCCTATCCTAACCATATACCCATCTTCAGAGGATATTCAAGGTGCTGTGTGCATGGTCTCCTTCCAGGAGTGGTTGAGCAGGTGGGTGAGATTTTGAAGTCTGTCCATGAGCTAGAACCCTTTGCAATTCTGAAATTTACACTGGGACTTTTAATGGCAGAGAAGATTGCACACACATACTGGTAGACGGCTTCTTAAAGATAATTGAGTCCCTAAGGAAAGTAGGGCCTGTAGATGTTACAGGGCTTCTCACAGTCATGCAGAAGCCAGGGCTCCCAGCTTCCAGTTCAATTTTGTTTTTAATACACCATACTGCCTAGCAGGACACTGATGGATATATTGTTCTGTTTTATTATTGCATATTTTTCTCACCAAATAAAATCATCTAATCATCTAATTTCATAGTTTAGTTCAAGGAAAATGCCCCCAAAAAGATACAAGGAGGGAGGCTCGGAAGGACACCAGTTATTCATCATGTACTGTATATAAAAATACGTCAATTCTTTATTTACAATGACGATAATTTACAGAAGAAAATATCTATGCAAGAATAATTAATTGACATCAGGCTCTATTTACATATGTTGTTAGTAACTACCTAGGCCCATCTGTCAAGAACTGATATTAACCAGGCTCACCAACCTACTAACTCTCAAACGGCTAGACTTGTTCACAAGGCACTGAGTATCAGATAAATAACTGAGAAGCAATCTGCTGTAGTATTGGTACCTATGGCAGAGTCTCAAATACAAAAAACCTTCTTAATTCATATCTTAACCCTGAGTTCTCCCAGAAGCAGATCATGAGATGTCCATTTGCATGAAAGCATTGGGAGAAATTCAAAGAAGCATTTGGAAGGGAGGGGGAAATGAGACAGGAAATGGAACGTGGCCAATTCAGAGTGCATTCATGAGCAGGTGTCTATTGTGGGCAACTGGGGCTTGATCCTGCTGGGCTCCCCTGGGAAACTGTGTAGCGCTTAACTCAGAGTCTTCTCACCCAAGAAAGCTGGTTGTGTTAAAGGTTGCTTCCTGGGTAGAACTCTCTGTCATTTCCAAATTGTCTTGCAATTGTGTAAACAAGAGGAATAGGGAGGGGTGGCAGAGAAAGCCTCCTAAGTAAAGAGTTTCAGGTATTTGCAATATAAAGCCTTAGGTGGATGTGGGCAGAACACCAGAAAGCACCTGCTATAGTTCAGAATTAAATCACTGACCCGCACTCCTCTACCCTCTGCATTCCTGCCAAGCTCCAGCAGTCTTTTTTTCTGTTGAGCTCAGTCCTCCACTCAAGCAAAAGAAACTCATTCATTTTGGGTTTATTCTAAGATTTAATTGCTCTAATTTAGAGAGTCTGAACCAGTGGGACATAGATACTTTGAGGTGGGAATGGGGAGAGCCTCAAATTATATAAGGGAATCCTCAAATCTCTTTTCACACAAGACGTCATTTGTATAATAATTTACATTGAGATATATATTTTACTATTTTAAATGTTTGATGCTACTGTAAAAATAATATATGAATTCACTTTAAATCACAACTTAATTTGCTAATTTCTTTTACGATGTGTTTTTTAGACCAACAAAAACTACCACAACTAGTAATTTGATTCATGAGATATTAAAATGAGGGGAATTCCCATAATTAAAAAGTTTGGAAACCACTGGTTTAATGGTTGGAGAACACTAAAGAATTAAGATGGTTTGCTGATGTAAGGTGTGTGTGTGTTGCTTTAAGTCCATCAGCTTCCAAAGTATTATTAAATATCATTTAGAGTACACTGAAGTGTTCAAGACTTCAGGGTGCAAAGGTAAACATGAGCTTGAATCATAGCTCTATGACTGGATAGCTGTTTGACCTAGACACATGACTTAAATTCTCCAAGCCTGAGTTTTCACATCAGTAAAATATGGTGGCGGGGGGGAGGTTGTTTGTTTTGTAAGATTTTATTTATTTATTTTAGAGAGAGGGGAAGGGATGAAGAAAGGGAAATATGTGGTTGCCTCTGGCACGCCCCCTACTGGGGAACCAGCCTGCAACCTAGGCCTGTGCCCTGACTAGGAATTGAACTGGCAACCCTTTGCTTCACAGTCTGGTGCTCAATCCACTGAGGCACACCAGCCAGGGCTAAAATATGGTTTTTAATAATACTCTGTATTCTATGAGTGTTGTGGAATTTAAATGACATATATATATATATATATATGTATACATATACATATATATATATATTCAGAACCTGGTAGATAGTAAGTACTTAATGTGTGATAATTATCTTAGCTTAACTACTCTTCTGTTGCATCTATTTATTTGTTCTCAAATCTTTTTTATCAATAACACTAGGTAAATTTGAATTTCAGAAAATCAGGGAATATTTTTTGGTAATAAGTATGTTCCAAATAGTGCATGGTTCTAGATGGACTGTGGGCAATATGTTTTTAGAAGCCCTGGAATTCACAACCTCATTGGCACTGTGGTCTTTTCAAAGCATTGCACAGGACATACTTATACTAAATACCAAATATTGCATGGATATACATATACTAAAAAATATTCACTGTTTCTCTGACATTCAAGTTTAACTGGGTGTGCTGTACTTTTATTTGCTATAGATATAGCAATGCTACATTACATTACAATGCTACATTACATAAATATGCCTAACACAGGGCCACAAAAACCATTAGGATTTGTGGGTTTGAGCTTCAGTTCACTTTCACAATTTCTATTAAAATATTTAAGAAGCATGGCTGGATGTGTTTCAGGAGACTTCATCTAAAGACTCATGTTTTTCTATAAGTCACATCGCAGAACCAAGACCTCAAATCTAAAACCCTGTTTGAGAAGAGATGGCCTATGGAGCTATTTATTCTAATAAAGAACAGTGTTTATGGTGCCTTCCTGTGACACATTTATATAAACGATTTGCTAACCTTTCGGTACAGAATGACATGAAACACTGCTAGTGAAATCCAGCTTATCGGGAACACATCTTCCCATTCCATTCAGGCACACGTCTGAGTTAACCCAGGCATGACGCAAGCTCCACCGATCCTCCCATTTCACTGCAGGCATTTTACTAGCAGGGTTGCCCAGCATGTTCCACAGGGTTTACAAATACAGGAGACTATAGGAGAGGTTGCCTGTCGTTTTAATCTATAGAATGTTATCAGTGCAGATTCTTTGGATGCTTTGGAGAGACCACAATGGACAACGAGGTTGTAGATTCTAGGGTTTCTAAAAAACAAACTGCCCAGCCTCACCTAGAACTGAACTGCCTACAGCAAGATCTTCATACAACAGAGCGCAGATCTGTACACCAGATTTCCTGGAGCAAGTCTCTATTATGCTTTTTGAACTTTCCACCAGGTCTGCAAGGCATGCATAAACAAGCAAATAAGTAACCTGAAACTCTCAGCTTTTCCTGAGCCCATGTATGAGTTTAATGATTTAGATTCTCAAAATGTTACTAAAACCAATGCAATAATGAGAGAGAATTGAGTGTTCAAATCTGCATAACTATCAGTGGTTGGCACTGTAGACTTTCTATAGAAAAAATATTATCTCTAAAAGGGGTGTGGCTAACATAGACCAAGAAATACCTGTGATTCTGATGGCCCTCTTCCCACAATCATGTCTTCTTTTACTTTTTCTATCCCTTGCTCTAAAGCAGCAGTTTGCAACCAGTGTGCTGCGGCACAACGCTATGCCCGAAGAATTTGTGAAACATGCAATACCTGACTATTTAGTCAGGGGCACTGACTTCTTTTCTTAGAGTGTCAAATAGAAAATGACAACAGTCAACACAACTATAGCTGTACAGTGTGAATGAATCAAAACTATACCTATTTTTGTCATATTAGAAAATATGTGTATGTGTATATATTAATAAAATTCACAGAATTTTAGTAATTAGTTTAGCGCCATGAGATAAAAAAAGGTTGAAAATCACTGCTCTAAAGGATACCTTCCAAGTCTTTAGCATAATGTCTTGAACATAGTAAGTGCTTGATAAAAAATGCCACCTCTAAGCACTCTTAACAGGTACAGCCACCTTCCTGAAGTTTGAGATTAGTGGAATCCAAGCTGAATTTTTAGTGTCCCCTATAGCTCAAATTTTGTGGGACTAAAGGCAGTCCACAGTTCACACTCAAGACCAATGTTTCTGAAATGACCTGAACTGAAAGACCAGGACATGATTTGGTTTGGTTTTTGCTTTTATTCAATCCATTGTATATTCATACTTTTGTAAAATGTAATACAAATAAAATAAATTACTAAAAAATACAGAAAAGGGATATAAAACAAGCCCAATTTTTTAAAAAGATTTTATTTATTTATTTTTAGAGCGAGGGGAAGGGAGGGAGAAAGAGAGGGCGAGAAATATCCATGTGTGGTTGCCTCTCACATTCCCCCTACTGGGGACCTGGCCCGTAACCCAGGCATGTGCCCTGACCGGGAATAGAACTGGCAACCCTTTAGTTTGAAGGCCAGCACTCAATCCACTGAGCTATTATCAGCCACGGCCACAAGCCCAATTTTTAAAATTAGATTCAATAGGCATGAAATTATGCTGTCGAACTTCTATGAAAGTCTCTAAATACACTCTCACTTGATTTGCTTTTCTCACTGCAGACCTATGAGGATTGTCAAAGGACAGGCAAGGGTCCAGGGACCACAATTTGAGTAGTACAGATCTAATGGTTGTTGCATATTCATTTAGCTACTGAAAATACAGACTCTCACACTAGAAGAATATTATTATTTTAATCAACAAGTTGACTTTTGGGTCTTTTATTAATAACTTTGATAAGCCAAACTAATGTGTTGGGTTTGAAATTTTATCTTCCAGTATTTTTCCTGACATATTAAATTTATAATTACATATAATATTTAGGCTAATGTTAAAATCTGTACTTTCCTCACCACACAGACTATCAACAAGTGAAGGTGTCTGCACAGGGAATGCAACTTATTTTTGTTTAAAAATGTACTGTGAATAATTCTATATATATATATACATACATACATACATGTGTACATATATATGTCTGCCCAAGAGGTATCCAGCCATGCAGTATAAAAAATAGAGACATTTATTGAAGAAGATACAAGAATCATTGCACACAGGACAACAATGCCTCAGTCCATTTCACAATAGGCACCATGGGACCTCACACCGCTCTCCCAATCACCATCAGCTGCCCTGTTGTATTTTCCTGAACCTCATCAACAGTCTGAAATGTGTTCCCTTTCAAAGGTGATTTTAGTTATGGGAAAAGCCAGAAGTCACAGGGCACCAAACCTGGGCTGTAGTGGGGCTGATTGGACGTTTCACAAAAAAATCTGCAAGTGATGTGGTGCATGAGTGAGCACATTGTTGTGATGGTGATGCTGATCACTAGTTGCATGTAGCTGTGGCCTTCTGAATCATCCAAACAGTTTCTGCAGAGAAATGTTCAAGCTAATGCAAAATTTGATGCAGATGCGTTGCTCTGCTTGCTCAGTTTTTTTTTTCTGTTGGATTCATATTTTTTATTTTATTTTGTTATTGTTTATTCTGTTACAGTTGTCCAATGATAGTACAGTTAAGTCATCATTGTTCACGCATGTACATTCCAGTCCACTCTCCTTGCTGCCCGGTTACATTGATGTCACACAAACCATTCTTGTTATTAGGCATGGCTAGACATTTTCCAGACAGACTATATATGGCATATACATTATAATGCTCTTCAAAGGAGACAAAACTAGAAAAGATAAAAGGGGTATGGATTTATCACTTAAGAAAGTCACTACTTTACCTAACATATCACTCTCAATTTTACAGGCCCACTTCATTAAACCATGCTGTGTTACTGCTCAAAATACCCCTCCCACCCCCATCTACCAAGTAAAATTCTGCTATCTCTTAATATTCAGACCAGGAGTTACCTCCCCAGGACTTTCTCAACATTGATTCACTCATTCACCATCAATTCATTCATTCATCCAACAAAGGCATATTGCTAAGCACTGTTCTAGGTGCCGGAGACAATGTAACAGTAAACAATCCATAACTCTTATCTTCTTGGAACTTGTGTTACAGTAAGGAAAAAGGAAATAAAAACAAATTAACAAATATATTCATAATATAGTATCATTGATAAGTGCAAAGTGTTATGAAGAAACTAAAACACAGACTCAACTTGCCCCCCTCAGCAGAACAAAGAAGGTGATTTCAGAGACTATTTTCTCAGTTCCTCCAAAGACAGTGCATAACTATTACTATTCTAGATACTCCAGGGAGAAGCTGATTCAATGGATGCCTTAGGGAATTGAGGTCTTAATTCTCAGACTGAGAGAGAATGAAAACAGAGAGTAACTGAGATATTTGCTTACATAATGTGCTGAGGGTGGCCTCTGTAAGAATTGTACATGTGAACAGAGATGTTTAAAAGACTATCCCTAAGAGTGAGCCACGTGGATAACTAAGGGAAGAGCAGTTCAGACAATGAATAGCAAATAGGAATCCCCAAAGAAGGAACTTTTGAGTCTGAAGAACAGCTAAGAGGCCTGTTTTCAGTCCTGGAACTGACTGCCCTCTCATGGCAATGTGAAAAATAACAGATAATAAAAATCAGCATTCTCTGGTTAATCCAAATTCTGGTTTGTTTGCTTGACTCTTGCTTTAGTGCCCTTCATATGCATCAAGCTCCCAATTATGGTCAACACAGTGGACAATAGCTGTAAGCTTTAAAAGTCTCTGCGTATCCTACTACTTTCTGAAAATTTAACTTGTTAGGTTGTTTTCATTCTGTGGACCGGCTGCCCTCTCCTGGTAATATAAAAAATAATGGGGAATAAAAATCAGCATTCTTTAGTTAGCCCAGGTTACCCTGCCCTATGCCATGTTCCTTTGACATTTATAATAACGTAAACATGTTCCTAAACATATCCACTGTGAGACTTTTGGCCTTTAAACTCAATCAACATAAAAGGATTGTAAAGAACATGGCTAAGACGTGATATCAACTAGTAAAAAGTGAATAAATGAAATTGTTTTTTATAATCCTCATGTGAGGATACGTTTATAGATTTTTAGAGAGAAACATCAACGTGAGAGAGAAATATTGATCCCATCAGTTGCCTCCCATAAGTGCCCTGACCAAGGATCAAATCCACAACCTAGGTATGTGCCCTGACCAGAGATCAAACTTGCAACCTTTTTGGTGTACGGATGATGCTTCAACCACCTGAGCAACCTAACCAGGGCAAAAATGTATTTTCAAAGTAACAGGGTGAACTGTATTAGAAATTGTTGCTACACTGCTATGTGTTTATCGAAATCCATTCCCGTTCCTTCCGGGCTATGGCCATGTGACTGCATTCTGGCTAATGATGGAAGCAAAAGGAATGATGCAGCACCTCCAGGCTGGCCCACAAAAATCTCCCATACGAGATCCTTTCTGCAGCCTCTGCTAAAGGTAAAGGATTCCTAGGCCCCAGGGCAGTAGTCAGCAAACCACAGCCTGCCCCTGAGATGAGAATGGTTTGCACACCATGGTTGAAAAATATTTTAAAGTGAATAACATTTCATGAAAATTATATGGAATTCAAATCCAGGCATCCAAAATAAAGTTGCGTTGGCACACAGCTACACTCACTCATTTACACAGCACCTGTGGCTGCTTTCACACTACAACCGAGTTGAGTGGTTGTGACAGAGACCCTACAGTCCACAAAGCCTAACATAGTCACAAGCTGGCATTTTATAGAAAAATCTGCTCATTCCTTCTGTCCTATCGAAATGACTTACAAGATGAGAGGAGCTGGGGTCCCCAGATCACTACACAGAGTCTATCTACCAAATACTGAACTGGTACACAGGAGAGAAATTTTCCTCTCTTATTTGCCTGAGATTTCAGGGTTCATCTCTTTCAGGACATAGGGTTCCCCAAACTGATATGAAATTTTCTTTCTGTTTATTTTTTTAATTGTTGTTCTATTACAGTGGTCCCAATCTTTCCCCTATTGCCCTCCCCTAGCCCACCCCCCTCCCTCAGTCAATCTCAGTCTGCTGTCCATGACCATGGGTCCTTTATACATGTTCCTTGACTAGACCCTTCCCCTTGTTTCTCGCACTTTCTTTCC
>PVKM010029447.1:0-17789 GCA_004027735.1 Carollia perspicillata | reverse complement strand
GGGACAATTACCTACAAAGAAGTTCCCATCAGACTGTCAGCTGATTTCTCAAAAGAGAACTTACAGGCAAGAAGGGGCTGGAAAGAAGTATTCCAAGTCATGAAAGGCAAGGACCTACATCCAAGATTGCTCTATCCAGCAAAGCTACCATGTAGAATGGAAGGGCAGATAAAGTGCTTCTCAGATAAGGTCAAGTTCAAGGACTTCATCATCACCCAGCCCTTATTTTGTGAAATGTTAAAAGGACTTATCTAAGAAAAAGAAGATAAAAAACATGTAGAGTAAAATGACAGCAAACTCACAATTACTAACAACCACACCTGAAACAAAAACAGAAACAAACTAAGCAAACAACTAGAACAGGAACAGAACCACAGAAATGGAAATCACATGGAGGGTTAGCAACAGGGGAGTGGGAGGAGGAGAGAGGGGAAAAAGGTACAGAGAACAAGTAACATAGATGGTAGGTAGAAAATAGGGGAGGACAAGAATAGCATGGGAAATATAGAAGCTAAAGAACTTATGGCACATGGACATGAACTAAAGGGGGGGAATGTGGGTGGGGCAGGGTGTGCAGGGTAGAGGGGAATGAAGGGTGGGGAATGGGACAACTATAATAGCATAATCAATAAAATATGTTTTTAAAAAAGAAAAGAAAAACGTCAAAACTATGAACAGTAAAATGACAACAACCTCACAAATATCAACAACTGAACCTAAAAACAAACAAACTAAAACTAAGTAAGCAAACAACTAGTACAGGAATAGAAACACAGAAATGGAGATTACATGGACAGTTATCAGCAGGGAGAGGGAGAACGGAGGGAAAGGTACAGGTAATAAGAAGCACAATTGGTAGATCGAAATAGACAGTGAGTAGTTTAAGAATAGTATAGGAAATAGAGAAGCCAATTAACTTATATGTACGACCCATGGACATGAACTAAGAGGGGAATATTGGAGGGAGAGGGATGCAGGGCAGAGAAGTATAAAGGGGAGAAAAAATGGGACAACTCTAATAGCATAATCACTAATTTTTTTTATATTTATTGATTTCAGAGAGAGAGGGAAAGCAGGGGAAAGAGAAAAAAATCGACTTTTATTGTTTCACTTATCCCTGCATTCACTGGTTTACTCTTGCATGGGCCCTGACCCAGGATAGTACCCACTAACCTGATGTATTGGGATGATGCTCCAACCAACTGAGCTACCTGGCTAGGCTAGTTAAGGTATTTTTAATAATTGAAACTAAACTAAAAAAAAAAAACCACCTTCATAATGCCTCCTAGAAACAACTCTAGATTAAATATTAAGAATCCTGGGTTTGGAGAATGGTTCCACCAGTTACTATGTGTCTTAGGGCAAGTCACTTAAATAAAGTAAGAGAACTGGTTTTTAAAAAAACCTGCTAAACCCTTTTAACTCTGAAATTTTACGTCTTGCCCTGAATCCTTTACAGTGAAGATCATACAAGGTATAATGTGTTAAAGCCCTCAGAGGCAGGACAACACATGGGAAAGGGTATTGATACAAACAGCCCTTTAGATCAGACACACCTGGGTTCAAGCTCTTACTCACAAAATCTTTGACCTCAGGCAAATTACTTACCCCTTTGAGCCTGACTTAATCAACCCTGAGTCACAGGGTTATTGTAGGAATTAAATGAAATAAACTAACTTTAAGTCCTTTCTGGTACAAGATAACAGATGGACTTACAAATGAAATATAATTGAGATAATCACGCAAAGTACTTCGCCAATTACAGGTGTTCAATAAATGACAAAAAAAAAGTCATTTGAACTCAAGATGCTCTACAATTATTAATGTATTCTTGTTGCAGAACAGTCTCACACACACACACACACACACACACACACACACACACACACACACAGTGGCCCAGACTCTGGAGGACGATATACTAATACCGTCCAGACCACCTACTGGGCTCATCTGTCCGCCACCAGAGGAAAGACATCTCTCAATAGCAGAGATTAGTGAAAAGGAAAGAAAATGTTTATTTAAGGCTATACAAACTTAAATAAATGGCCCCATGTCCCCTTAAACTAGCAAAGTCCTTTAGGCCAACTACTGATGCCCACAGTGCTTCCTTTTCCCCCTACCCTTATCTGAGCTACCGTAAGTCTGGAAAAGCAGCACACGTCCACATCTCCAGGTCGCTGGCACCGTCAGCTGTGTTGCCATCCAGGCAAAGCCTCTTCTTTCCTCCACCAGACGGTGCAGGGGTCTGCATTCTCGCCAAGCCTTGTGGATCCGCTCCTTGCAATGCTGCAAGGGGATCTGCACTCTTCCAAGTCCATGTGGTTCTCCCCCTAATGGCTGCCACGTCCCCCCTTTTATACTCCTGCTGTCTTCCTCTGCAGCACCATTTCCGGCTCCTCCTGGAGTCTGCCACACTCCCCTGGACTCCCACACTCGGTTGGCAAGACATGCATCGGAAGCATTTTTGTACACCAACAATGAAACATCAGAAACAGAAATCAGGGGGAAAATCCCATTTACTATAACAACAAGAAAAATAAGTACCTAGGAATAAACCTAACAAAAACACAAAAGACCTATACTCAGAAAACTACACAACACTGAAGAAATTAAGGAAAACACAAATAAATGGAAGCATATACCATGTGCATGGATTGGAAGAATCAACATCATTAAAATGTCCATACTACCCAAAGCAATTTATAGATTCAATGCAATCCCTATTAAAGTACCAATGACACATTTCACAGATATAGAACAAACATTTCAAGAATTTATATGGAACCCTAATGACTCCAAATACCTGCAATAATTTTAAGAAAGAATAACAAAGTAGGAGAGATCCAATACCTGACATCAAACTGTACTACAAGGCCACTGTAATCAAAACAGTCTGTTAATGGCATAAGAACAGACACGTAGATCAATGGAACACAATAGAGAGCCCAGAAATAAACCCAAGTCTCTATGGTCAATTAATATTTGACAAAGGGGGCAGCAGTAGAAAATGGAGTAAAAATAGTCCCTTCAACAAATGGTGTTGAAAGATCTGGACCGCTACATGCAAAAAAAAAAGTAAAAACTCGAGAACCAACTTACGCCATACAAACTCGAGAACCAACTTACGCCATACACAAAAATAAACTCAAGATGGATAAAAGATTCAAATATAAATCATGACACCATAGAAGTCCTAGAGAAGAATATAAGGCAATAAAATTTCAGGTATCCCATGCAGCAATATTTTCACAGGTAAGTCCCCAAGGGCAAGGCATATAAAGGTAAGAATAAACAAATAGGATCTCATCAAAATAAAAAGCTTCTGCACGGCTAAAGAAAACAGCATTAAAATGAAAAGAAAACCAACCATATGGAAAATATATTTGCCAATGATATCTTGGACAAAGGTTTGATCTCTGAAATACATACAGAACTCACACAACTCCACACCAGGAAGACAAACAATCCAATTTAAAAATAGGCAAAGGACCTGAACAGACATTTCTGCAAGGAAAACATATACAGGGCCCATAGGCATATGAAAGAATGCTCAACATCATTAACCATCAGAAAGATGCAAATTAAAACCACAATGAGATACCACTGCATAGCAGCCAGAATGGCCATCATTAACCAATCAATAAACAAGTGCTAGCAAGGTTGCAGAGAAAAGAGAACCCTAGTATACTGTTGCTAGGCATGCAGATTAGTGCAGCCACTATGAAAAACAGAACAGAATTTCCTCAAAAAAAATTAAAATGGAACTGCCTTTTGATCCAGTGATTACACTGCTGGGATTGTAATGGAGTGTAGGCTTAACCAGGGAGTAGGCTGAGAGGTCCCAGGGCCCCCCATAAGTCTAGCTTGGGGGCTAGGAAAAGCAGCAGCACAGGGATTGAGAGTTATTTTGCATATCAGTAACAGCAGGCTAGCTTCATAGCCTGCAGAGATCCAGGGAGAAATGCATGACTTTGACCTATGATGTAGCTGGGAGGCAGCTCCACCCCTCACCCCCTTTACAGCACCTGCAGAAGAGCTTGAAGGTGGTTCACTCCACACCACAGGGCCATGCCTATCTGGACTAACTATGGCAGCCAAGAAAAGTAGAGAATACAGGAGTGCTAGTAGGTGTAGCTGATGGTAGGAGGAGTCGGAAATGGGGTTACAGAGGAAGGTCCGTGCCAGGATTTAAACCCAGGTGCAGCAGCCATTCAGGGGGCTTAACCATGGGGTTTTAGAAGCGGAGAGGGAGCTCTGTTGACTAGGTAGCTTAGGAAGCAGGAAAGTGAGATGTAGCAAACATGGAGCCCTCTCTCTCAGAGGTTAGAAAGAAAGCAGGAGGACTCCCACCACCCACCATGAGGGTGTAGTTTTGGATTAAGGTCAAGAGTCTAGCTCAGCTATGGCTTTCTTTTTCCTGAGATATGGTACCCCTGACTGGCCTGTTTGGGCGAGGGAAGGCAGGACTGTGCATGTGTTTGTGAGTGTTTTAAAGGGACTTTGGGATTTGATGGTGTCATTCTGCCATTACTGTAAACCTATATAACTTTTGAATAAATAATTCCTTTCCTTTTTACCAAACTCTGGCATTGACAGCCACAGTTCCTAACATGGCAGTGGGCAAAGAGGACCTGTAGTAAAAGACCCCAGGGGAGGGGGTTGTTTCTATAACAAAATTATACCCTAATAACCCTGAAACACCAATTTAAAACAATCTGTGCACCCCTATGTTCATAGCAGTGTTATTTACAATAGCCAAGTGCTGGAAATGGCCTAAATGCCCATCAGTAAACTGTGGTACATTTACACAATGGAATACTACACAGAAGAAAGAAAGAAGGAGCTCCTACCCTTTGCAACAGTGTGGATGGAACTGGAGAGTATTATGCTCAGTGAAATAAGCCAGGTGGTAAAAGACAAGTACCATATGATCTCACCTATAAGTGGAACCTCATGAACAAAACAAACGAACGAACAAAACAGAACCAGAGATAGGGAAATAAAGAACAAACTGACTGTGACCAGAGAGGAGGGGTGAGAAGAAGGTATCGAGTCAAGGAACACGTACAAAGGACCCAAGGACAAGAACAATGAGGTGATGGCTGTCTTTGGGAGCGGACTTTGGATGGGGCAAAGGAGAGCAATGGGGGAAAACTGGGACAATGGTGTCTCAACAGCAACAAGAAAAAAGGACAAAGAAAGAGGTTTGTTTTGCTTTAGGAAGTAGGAGACTTTTAGAGCCCTTAAATGTTTGTCAAGGCAGAGGTAAAAGAATTGAATGGTAACAGAGGGCTGAGGGTGCCCTAAAGCTTTGGTGTTACATCTCAACCACAACCAGCAAAGCAAACAACAGTGGCCACTTTGTTTCCTGTTGGCATTGGAATTGAAGAGGGTGGGGAAGGAGCAGGTAAAGATGATCTAACTTGTAAAACTCTTCAACTTAGCCCCACTTTGCTATTTCTCCTGTATCTGCCCTTTTTTTCTCCCAAGTGTTTGCACACTGTTTTCAAGACAGGAATTTAGAAGACTTTTTCTTCCTTACACCCAAGAACTGAGAAAGAATCGTCAGGGGGCAGATTTTGTCAGAATACCAGGCTATTAAGTGAAAGGTCATAAACAACCCTGTCCAGGAGGGCTCCACTTCAGAACATGCCTTGGCTACAGGCCTGGTGGACAGCTTCTGCCAAGTGAAATAGTTTTTTGGCATTTAAGGAAACCCAGGGATAACAGAGCAAACAAGTGGCCTGTACTGAGTACTGCAAAAAGAGAAAGAAAGAAGAATCTAGAGCCCAAGAGAGGAACTTACAGCAAGAGAGAATAATATTAAGATTTTTTAAAACTAAAAATTTCAGTACTTCATAGATGTGCCCAAATAGATAAATATAGGCATCCCCTTTTTTCTAAGATGTCCCAAATCAACACCACCCTGATCTATGAATACCCACTCTCCCATCCCCTCAAAATTTACTTATACAACAGACACTGTTGGACAATATTGATTAATGTATTTCTTTGTGAGAGAAACATTTCGATGTTTCATTTTATGTACACTTTCATACCCATCAAACTAAAAATTCTCCCAGAAACCTAATTTTGAATTTTAAAAATTATTTTCTAGTGCTCCAGATAATTCAGTGAATATTGTTGACTGACCTAAAACAACTCAGGCCTCATTGGTTAACTTGCTAGAACAGAGTGTCACCTCAAACCCACACACCTTAAGGATCAAAATGTTCTCATTTTTGTTCCTGGGAGTTGATGCTGTATGTGTGTGTTTCCAACAGTCTTGATGCCTGATTCTTAGGGTTGAGTTGTAACTTGTTAGCCTTGGATGTCAACCCAGTTAGAGGGTATGAGGAAGAAGAAGGATTCTTAACAGCAATGAATAGCCTTCTTTCTGCTGGTTCAGTAGGATTTCTGTAGAACTAATGCTTCTTACTTACTTCTCCATTTCAGTCTTGGAAACATCTTCTTTCCAGCACCACACAGGAACCAGAATGGGTGGGGGTGGGGGTGGGGGGTGGTTTCCAGAAATCAAAGAAAAGGGAGAAGAATCCCTGTAACTCAGCATACACGTTTTTCCTATCACATTTACAAATAAGTTCTCAGAGGTCAGCTCTTAAGACCAGCTCTCACGGCCAGCTAGGGAAAGACCCATCTGACAGATGTCAAATAACAATACAAGATGAGGACTCAGGGTCTCCTTTAACTTGAACATATGTTCTGATGACCTGTCTTCCTTTTCCTTTCTTACCAGTTTCCAAACAGGTCAGGAACTTTTAAAAGGTAGAAAAATTCTTCCTTCAAACGGGTATGTGACCATCTCATCCACTAACTATTTGTAATAAACAAGAGTACTTTCCTGCTCTTAACTAACTTGAAGGCTGGGAGGAGTGTGAGCGACAGATTTAGGTACAGACCTTTGATTAATGAGTTGGAGAGGGAATTAATACAAAAAAAAGTGACTAATTAAAAAAGAAAGTGAAATCAGTGAAGCATCCTTTTTTGCCCCTTTCCTGAAAAGGCAGGGAGGGAAAAATAATCAGAGCCTAAAGAACACATCTTAGTAAAGAGGTCAATGAGGCGTGTTCCCCCGACTTCGCATGTAAAAAGTGAAGAGATGAGGGTATCAGCAACAGGATGTGAACACACCTTTACTATTTCCGTTCGAGAGAATAGAGGGGGGGAGGGGGGCGGAGCGAGGGACAGCACAGGTCAACAGGCAGGAGTCTACAGCCAGGAGTCCTCAGTGTCTGAAAGGAGGGAAAAGGCCAATCAGCCACACACACACCTGTTTTCCAATGAGGACTTGATTGTGAAAAGTTCTACTTGCCTTCACACAGTTTTTGTTGTTGTTGTTTTTTAATAGAGATGAGGGGCAGTAGAAAGACGAAGGGGGTCTTCCTGAACAGTAACGCCTAATGTATGGTTAAAGCTCTGGGATTGTTTTTCACACGGTTTGTCACTTGTGAATAAAAGAGGCGCCTCTCTAAATTAATTGCCCAGGCTAAGGCGTGTCAAGAAATTCCTTCATGAGCTCACCTTCCTTTTACATCTAAACGCTGCTCCCAGCCCAGAAGCGTCTTCATCTGCCCTCCTAAAGCGACTGACCCTGGTTGCATTTTAGGGTCAGCGAGGTCCCCCTCCTTCCAAGCCTAAGGCAGGCCGCTTCTCAGAACCTCCGCCGCCCGCCACCCCTCCCCCTCCTCCGAGCAAGGCAGCCGTGCACAACAACCATTTTCCCTGCCAGGAACACTCCGTGTCCACGCACCACTGCAACCTCGCTGATTGGCCAGTCTCCTAGAAAACACGGATTAGACAGCCAATGAGAGGGCTGTGCACGAGGCTATCACGCGCTTCCAGGGCTAGTGCTCGCGTGGCCCTGCCAGCCCCGGCTACTATATAGAGCAGTTTCCTGTTTTCAGTTAAAATTATCTTCTCATAGCAGTGAGTTGAGTCTGGCAAACCAGCTTGCAGAGACGTGGAGCGGTCTTTCAGCTATTGGAGGAAACAAAAGAGCTTGTTTCTCTCTTGAAATTTCTTGGAATAACCAACAGCTTTAATTGTTTTCACATCTTTTCAAAAGTTGTTGAGACAGTCTTCTGAAGAGGGAAGTTATTCCCGGGGGTCCTTGGATTTAGAATTTTGTTCCTCCCACCCTCGTTTCTAACTTCTGTGCCAACGCAGTTTAATCATGGTGATGTTCAAGAAGATAAAGTCTTTTGAGGTGCTCTTTAACGACCCTGACAAGGTGTATGGCAGTGGGGACAAAGTAACTGGCCGGGTGATAGTGGAGGTGTGTGAAGTCACTCGAGTCAAAGCTGTCAGGGTCCTAGCTTGCGGAGTGGCCAAAGTCCTCTGGATGCAGGGATCGCAGCAATGTAAACAGACCTTCGAATATCTGCACTACGAAGACACACTTCTCCTGGAGGACCAGCCAGCAGGTGAGTCGCCCGGTTCTTTGCCGGAGGGTGAAAGCTGTTTTGAGAAAAGAAATGAACCGAATAAATGGATCCTGTTCTAAATATTCTAATTGCTCTGGTTGAATGGTTTGAATTTGGTGTTGCATCCTTACCTTTTTACATTTTAATTTGCAACGCCCCCTAAAAAAGGTGAATTTGTCCAGTTTCTTATGGTGGCCTGCTGTGAAAGTAGACCTGCGGGATGTTTCCTTAGCTAATTAAAAAAATTTTGTATGCCTAAGTTTACTTACTCTGCTCAAAAATTCCTTGTCACACGGATGCATTTTAAGTGTAACAAGAAACCTAACAGCTTCTCACTTTTCTCTCAGGTGAGAATGAAATGGTTATCATGAGACCTGGAAACAAATATGAGTACAAGTTTGGCTTTGAGCTTCCTCAGGGGTAGGTATAACCTAAATGCATCTTTGGACTTTTCTATCTACCCCTTTTTCAATTTTGGGGAGTATTTTTTAAATTCCTTTTTCTTGACATAGGCCTCTGGGAACATCTTTCAAAGGAAAATACGGGTGTGTAGACTACTGGGTGAAGGCTTTTCTTGATCGCCCCAGCCAGCCAACTCAAGAGACAAAGAAGAACTTTGAAGTGATGGATCTAGTGGATATCAATACCCCTGATTTAATGGTGAGGATCATTTTAAGATTCTATTACTTGGGGTCTCAGGAATGAAAGTCACATGTCTTGGGCCTTAGATTTGGAAGTACCTTAGGGAATCAAGTCCTAAGTCATCAAGGGAGGGAAAGCTGCCTACTCTAGGTAAGGAGTGGGAAGTAAAGAGAAACTGAGAAAGGATCTCTAGAAATTCTCAAAACAGTTTTTAATCCCCATTCTACATAGGCACCAGTATCTGCTAAAAAGGAGAAGAAAGTTTCCTGCATGTTCATTCCTGATGGGCGGGTGTCTGTCTCTGCCCGAATTGACAGAAAAGGATTTTGTGAAGGTAAAAGCCTAGTCCTTAAAAAATAGACTGATGAAATAGGAACTTGTAGATTTGGGATTAGAGGCAGGAACAGAAGAAAAGTCATTAACCGTACTTTTTGTCTTTCTTATTTTTAGGTGATGAAATTTCCATTCATGCTGACTTTGAGAATACGTGTTCCCGAATCATTGTTCCTAAAGCAGCCATTGTAGCCCGCCACACTTACCTTGCCAATGGCCAGACCAAGGTGCTGACGCAGAAGTTGTCCTCGGTTAGAGGCAATCATATTATTTCTGGAACCTGTGCGTCATGGCGTGGCAAGAGCCTTCGGGTACAGAAAATCAGGCCTTCTATCCTAGGCTGCAATATCCTTCGAGTTGAATATTTCCTGCTGGTGAGTGGGTGAGGCTGGAGAGAGAAAGTTGTTCATCTGAATAAATTGCAGTAATGTTTTTTCCAGATCTCTAGTCTTAACTGCTAACTTACTTTCTAGATCTATGTTAGTGTCCCTGGTTCCAAGAAAGTCATTCTTGACCTACCCTTGGTAATTGGCAGCAGGTCAAGTCTGAGCAGCCGGACATCAAGTATGGCCAGCCGAACCAGCTCTGAGATGAGTTGGGTAGATCTAAACATCCCTGACACTCCTGAAGGTGAGCCAGACCTAATGTCTTATTTTATCCTCCAGCCTGGGTTTGGGTTTGTAAAATTGTGAAGGTCAGGCATTTCTGGGCCAAGTTTATCTTTTTTTTCTCTTTTTTTGTTTCTTCTCTGTAGCTCCTCCTTGTTATATGGATATTATTCCTGAAGATCACCGATTAGAGAGCCCCACCACTCCTCTGCTAGATGACACAGATGGTTCTCAAGACAGCCCTATTTTTATGTATGCTCCTGAGTTCAAGTTCATGCCACCGCCTACTTACACTGAGGTAAGAATTATCATTTTACCACACTACCTTTGTCCTAAGTCTTCAATAGGAAATTGACTTGCATTGCTAGAGTGGGTTTTTTTTTTATAAGCAAAGACTTTTTTTAAGATTTTATTTTTATTTATTTATCTTTAGAGGGGAAGGGAAGGAGAGAGGGAGAGAAATATGAATGTATGGTTGCCTCTCATGTGTCCCCTGGTGGGAACTGGCCTGCAACCCAGGCATGTGCCCTGACTGGGAATCAAACCGCGATCGTTTGGTTCGCAGGCCCGCGCTCAATCCACTGAGCTATGCCAGCCAGGGCTGGGGTTTTCTTTTAATTATTATCCAAACTTAAAATGGTCTTTTCTTTCTTCCTCCCAGGTGGATCCCTGCATCCTCAACAACAATGTGCAGTGAGCATGTGGAAGAAAAGAAGTAGCTGTATCTGCTTGTTTCTTTTCATCTCTTACTGGACTCTTCCTTTCAGAGACTCAACAGTCTATAAGTGGGGGTTGGGACCACCCCAGCCTCTGACTCCCTGGTGTAGGAGGTGACCAGCAGGCAATCACCTGGGCCTTAAAGAGGGTGCACACTCATCCTCAGCCAGTGAGACAGTGTGATTCAGGGTGTTCACTAGATGGGTTTTAAAACACTCTAGAAAAATTTAGGCCCATCCTGTTTTCTCAAATCTTGAAAATTGAGGTATATTCAGTAGAAATGGCCTCCTGGCATGGTCTTACCAAGGGTTTTTTGGAGGAGAATATAAATATTGTTATAATGATATCAGATCTTGAGTTCTGTGCTGTGTGGAAGAGAGCAAATTGGGAAAATGAAAACAGAAAAAAGTCATATTCAGAACTTTGTGGAAAGGGGGTTCTTGACATTTTTGCCCTTTTTTTGTACATTTATAGGAAGGAAAAAAGCCCTCCAGAATTGATTTGGTCTGGACTTCTGAGAGCCTTTTATGTGAATTAAAGGGAAGCAGCTAAGGTTGTCTTTGCTAAGAATGAACTTGAATCTGGCCTAAAGCATTAGTAACTATGCCCTACCAAAGGTCTTAAAAGCCATTTTTAGAGCCTATTGCACTGTGTTCTCCTGTTGAAAATGTGGGAGAATGTGTTTTTCTTTTCATGTGAGTCCTTGGAATTGATTCTAAGGGAATGTTTGTAGCACTTTAGTTTGTTATTTTTTTTTCTGTTTCTATCAAAATGTAAGCTAAAACTGGTCTTACTATATCCTTTAGGGATAAGGACAAATAAAAATGAAAAGTTGCTTATTACTTTTGAGATTTCATCCCAGTGTACAGAATTCTAGAATTCTGACATTCATATGAGAAGGGTTACTGCTATCAGCCTTGCCCACTGTGACTTCTCCATACCTAAGGAAAAACTCTAAATCAAGATGTTACAACAGTGATAATTGCTATGAGAAACTGGAGAGCAGGTCTTCACAAAAGCCCCCAGGCCTTCCTTCCCTTTCCTAACCAGTGTTAGGAGGTGGGGGATGTTAATAGCCCCTCTCTCAACTACAGCTTTTAGCACTTTGTTCCTTCCTGTGTTAGAACACTGAACTCCACCCTTTTCTGAGAAAGTGTGTGGACTGAAAGTTTAATTTTTTTTAATTGTGTATCTTTTTGTATGACAAACTATATATTTTGTACTTAACCAGATGGATTTTTCACCCCATGTAGGGGTATTCTTTGTAAAAAACAATAAAAATAAAGGTTTTTAATGGCAAAACTGTTTCTTTATCTGTCAGATGGTGTTAGAGAACTTACTAGAAACTGCCTGTAGGAGTGTTTCTCCCCTGCTTCACAATTCATTCTTGAAAACCTAGACAGAGTATTACCTGTTGACCCTATTGAATATAATCAGAGTGTGGGTTTGGAAAGTTGTAGAGGGAAGAAATTTGAGCTCTATTTAGCATTTTCCAATTCTATAAAGAACTAGCCAGGCCCTGGCTGGGGTGTGGCTCAGTGGTTGAGTGCCAACTTGCAAACCAAGGATTGGCAGTTCGATTCCCGGTCTAGAGCATGTGCCTGGGTTGCAGGCCAGTAGGCAACCACACACGTTTCTGTCCCTCCCCTTCCCCTCTCAAAATTTTTAAAAACTAGCTGGGATCTTCCAGTGACCAAAGCTAGTTTTCTATACCCATAGCTAATCATTATTAAATTTCTTAATTTTGGAGTGCATGAATTTTTGGATGAGCTCTTGAAATACAGGGAAATGAGGTTTTTGATGGGATTTGGTAGGAAAGTTTATGTTCCCATATTTTATAATTTGGCTTTATCATCGTTTCTTCCCAGTGTAAACCTGGTTTACATGCAACAAGACAAAAATAGTTATTTAGGACTTAAGGATTTAGACTTGTATTAAATATTTGAAGGCTGCTCCAAATTTTTTTATCTCTGCAGTTTGTAGCACAGTACCTACCGAAGCACATAATCATAACTCAGTAAACTGCTGAATATTCAGTCCCACCCTCATCCGTTAGGATGTATGCTTCAGCAGTTCCTACTTCTTCCTCGTAGGGTATTAACAATAGATTACCATATAATCCACCTCTATTTGAAATCATTATTATTCCTAAAGGAGTACGTAGGATGGGAAACCCTGAAATGGCAGGGGTTAATGAATGTACTTTTTGATTTCTGGCTCATTTAAACTTTTATAGACAGATCTAGTCTTGGCCTTTACTTTGGGTTTGGCTTTACTGTGGACCTCTACATACCAATTCCAAACAGATTTCTGGAAATCCATGAAGTCAATGTGAATTGAAGAGAAAGTGAAATTGAAAAGATTCTTCTTCATTTCAGTCTTTGCATCCGTCTTTCATTCTCAGCTCTTTTCCTGGCTTTTTTTCCTTACCAAGGCGTCAAAGTTTCTAGCTCTCTATTGCCACTGTGATTCTCACCTTTATTCTTACC
This sequence comes from Carollia perspicillata, assembly GCA_004027735.1. Classification (NCBI taxonomy): domain Eukaryota; kingdom Metazoa; phylum Chordata; class Mammalia; order Chiroptera; family Phyllostomidae; genus Carollia; species Carollia perspicillata. Next base: position 4,553 of record PVKM010029447.1, on the reverse strand, counting down.
TCTGTGTCCTTATTCTTAACTATTCAAGAATCTGTTGGCTCCTCCCTTTTTCAAGTCTGTGACCAGGAAACTAGGTCAAAGTTAATGGAAAAGTTTTTATTGCAGCTGGTTCTCCAGGGACTGGAGAGGTGGAACAAAAACCAAGAGCAAGCCAGGGGGCAGAACTAAGGGATGGAGAGAGAGACCAAGGAGCACAAAACTCAGTTGTTTGTGTACACATCTTGCTACTGGTAACTAATTCGAGAAGGGGATGACAGGGAGCAGCAGGTAGATAACATACCCAGGTCTGCAAAAATCCTCTGAGAGCCAGAACATATGCATCCCCTTCTGATTGCTTCATACCTCAAATCCAGCACTTCTAATAGAACTTACTATGATTATGGAAATGTTCTGTATTTGTGTTAATATGGTAGCCACTAGCCAGCCACACATGACTATTGAGCTCTGAAATGTGGCTACTGTGACAGAAGAACTGAATTTTTATTTTTAACTTAATTTAAATGTAATAAACTCCATGTGATTAGAGACTACCATATTAAACAGTAAGGCAAAATCTGAGGAAGGAAATAAGTAGCTACTGCTGTTAATCTGAGGAAGGAAATAAGTAGCTACTGCTGAAACTCACCCTTCCCTTAGAACATAACAGTCCCCACTGGACTTCCTTTCGATTTCTACACACAACTTCTATCTCACTTCAGGTCATTTACTGTATGTAGGTTCACTTAAGTACATTTCCCTGGGTACTGGCCCAGCTGTTTCTCCACTGAAGTGGGCAGATATTTTGGGTCTTCTTTCCCCATGTTCTTTTCATATGCCTTTTAATTTTTAAACTGCTATAACTTCTATGTACAGCTATTAGAGGAGATCCAGTTCTTAATATCATATACTCATTAGGTCCAATGTGGTATAGGAAGAATTGAGAGAAAACAGAAAGAAAACTATCTAAAGAAAGGAAAGAGCTAAAGAAAGTAAAATGAACAAGGGCAGGTACTTTACCAAGCAGGGTCCTTGGCTACCTTGATACCTCTGAACAGATTGGAAACATAAGGATGTAGTAATTTGGATTGAGGTGTTGTGAGGCAAAAGTGTGGGGAAAGGATCTGACCAAGCATCTGGTCAATAAAAATCACATGGTAGCTGAAGGATATGAAGTGGGGTGAAGGAGTGACTTTTGTCCTGTTCTTTCAACAGCCTACAGACCTTTTCCTGGTGTTCTCTCCTTAGACCATCTCTAAATGATAGAACGCATAAGGTGGATAAGAAAAATATTTTACTGCCCCTTCAATGGCCTTCCCTGTCCCAAGCACCCCAACCTCAATAGCTCTGGAGTTGGAGAGCAGAAACCTTTGTCCCATTGTCTGTTCTGCTCCATATCCGCCTCTATTTCCTAGGCTAAAAAAACTCCCTCTGAGAGATGGCTACAGATCCAGGGCCACAGGTCCTGGCCCAAAAGATAAATCTAGAGCCTAAAAAAAATGTTAAGGATTAGCCTTCCTATGATATTAAGAAGAAATAGTGTTACTGTACTGTACTAAAGGGGTCCATTCATCTGCATATATCAAAGCCCAATAAGACATGGACAGGACTTTGCAACAAAGAAAGTAAGTGTTTATTTTTAGGAAGTGGTCCTCACTGGGAAACAGGTTAGCTAATGCTCAAAGACCTGGCTCCCCATGTTTTCCAGGGGATGGGTTATATAGGAGAAAATATCAATTATGGTGATTAAGAGAGGGTGATGGTCAAAGTTGTGGCATTTACTAATTGGTTGGTGCTAGGGTAGGGGGTAGTTGATCACAGCATCTGGTCCTGGTGTCAGCCATGGCATTGCATTGTCTTTTCTGGGCCTGGGTCTGAAACACAACTAAGGTCTAGATGTTATCTCTAGTTTGATCGACATTAGAGATTATCAGAACCTCATTGTCCTGAAGGCTTAATAATTAAGGGATGTGTCCTGCAAGGGAGAAAGAAACAGCAGGTGAGTCAGGATGCCATTTTGAATCAAAAAGAAAGGGGAAAAGTTCATGTTAAAGAAAGTTTCTACTGGGTTACAACAGTATATAGTGCGGTGATTTTCAACCAGTGTGCCACAGGAATTTTTAAAACATATAGTACTTGACTATTTAGTCAGTGACACTGAAATCTTGTACCTTAGATTGTTTGTTAAATAAAAATATAACAGCCAACACAATAGCCATTGGGTATGAATGAATCAATATTACCTATTTTTTGTCAGATGAGCAAAAAATGTAGTTTTGATGTGCCATAGAATTTTAGTAATTAGTTTATGTGTACTATGAGATGAAAAGATTGAAAATTGCTCATATACTGTGGTAGTGAAGCAAATATATCCTAGATACAAACTTTCTAAATTCAAATCTTACTTCCACCACTTACTAAGCTGTATGACTTTGAGCAACTTGTTTAACCTCTGTGCTTGTTTACCTGTAAAATGGAAGATAATAATAGTACCTACCTCAGAAGATTATTGTGAAAGACTAAAAAATGTATGTGAGGTGTTAGAACAATAGCAAGTAAAGTGTTTATTATCTAAAATTAAAAGGATGCACCCTGGCTGGTGTAGCTCAGTGGACTGAGCGCGGGCTGTGAACCAAAGGGTCGCAGTTCGATTCCCAGTCAGGGCACATACCTGGGTTGTGGGCCAGGTCCCCAGTGGCGGCCATGTAAGAGGCAACCACACATTGATGTTTCTCCCCCTCTCTTTCTCCTTCCCTTCCCCTCTCTCCAAAAATAAAAAAAAAAAAACCCACAAACAAAATTTTTTTTAAAAATTAAAAAAAGGACGCATATCCTCCACCACCACCACAGCCACCTTGATTAGTTCATTCCCAGCCATTTCCCAAAAAGTGTTCTTCCTCTTTAACCTATCAGATGTAAGGCCATTCTTTCTTCTTCTTGATTCCTTTTCTGTGTTTGGGGAACAAAACAGTCTGAAAAGAAGTCAGTATATAGAAGCTGACTCAGCCTGGAGTTCATTGTGGTAGGGGACAGGTAGCCTACTGTTGGGATTCTCATTCCCAGTCCAGGACAGGGCTTCTGCACACCTTTAACATCCCTTGGTATACCTCTGGGTATACCAAGTGTTTTATCTCTCTCATAATTTTAGTGTGCTTCTCAGGCCTCTGAAACCTGGAAATGAACTGAACTTTCTTAGCTTTTTCATATACAACTCCAGAAGAAAGCTGTCCACCATTTGGAGTGATAAACTGAGGAACAGAGGGTGCTGGATATATAATGTGGACACTACAAAGTATTTCCAAACTCCTTATTGAAAGATATTGCATCAAGACTTCCAGCCAAGATAGAGGCATAGGTGGAAACACTGTACCTCCTCTCACAACCAGGATTAAGAACAACAAATATTTAAAAACAACAACACAACCAGAACACAGAAAATTGAACTCTGGAAGTCTGACAACCATTCAACCAGACCAGTAAGAGAGGTGGAGTCAGCAGCCGGTGGAGAGGGAACGTGGCAGGAAAACATGGTGGCTGCCAGACCTGGGAGGGCCAGGGAGCATAGGTGGCATGGAGCTTGCAGACCCCAGACACAGGGAGGAGACGAGCAGAGCACGCAGGGCGTGCAGGGCAGTTGGCCGACTGCGAACACACATTCATGCGCAGATAAACTAGGCAAGAACGGGCAGTGAGACTAACCGCACAGCCCAGGGCCCCAGTGACGGGAAATAAAGACTAAAAACACCGACTGAAAAGGTGCCAGGAGAGGCTCCCAGCATCACAGGAGAGGTCACTGGGGAGACTTGCAAGGTCCCAGAGCATACACAGGCCCACCGACCTGGGAACCAGCGCCAGGGGGGCCCAGTTCGCGTGTGGGAGGCAGCAGAGGGGACGGAAATCTGAGAAAGCATGGAACAGGCACCATTGTTCCCTCTCTGACTCCGCCCACACAGACACTGTCACAACCCTGTGACTAGGTTGCCCCGCCCTGGTGAACACCTAAGGCTCTGCTTCTCATATATAACAGTTGCCACCTGACCAAAAATGACTCAAACAGAAGAAAAGCTCAGAGCCCCAGAGCCAATACTTTTAAACAAGCAAGAGATAGCCAACCTATCAGATGCACAGTTCAAACCACTGGTGATCAAGATGCTCACAGAATCGGTTGATTTTGGTTGCAAATTAGATGAACAAATGAAGGCTACGCTAAGTGAAATGAAGGAAAATGCACAGGGAACCAGTAGTGATGGGAAGAAAAGTGGAACTCAAATCAATGGAGTGGACCAGAAGGAAGGAACAAACAACCAAATAGAAAAGAATGAAGAAACAAGAATTCAAAAAAATGAGGAGTGGCTTAGGAACTTCCAGGACATCTTTAAACGTTCCAACATCCACATTATAGGAGTACCAGAAGGGGAAACGGAAGAGCAACAAGTGGAAACTTATTTGAATGAATAATAAAGGAGAACTTCCCCAGTCTGGCAAAGGAAATAGACTTCCAGGAGGTCCAGGAAGCTCAGAGAGTCCCAAAGAAGGTGAACCCAAGGAGGAACACACCAAGGCACATCATAATTACA
>PVKM010029446.1:0-17772 GCA_004027735.1 Carollia perspicillata | reverse complement strand
AGTTTGTTGTTATTTTACTGTTTGTATTTTTGATCTTCTTTTTCTTAGATAAGTCCCTTTAAGATTTCATATAATAAGGGCTTGGTGATGATGAACTCCTTTAACTTGACCTTATCTGGGAAGCACTTTATCTGCCCTTCCATTCTAAATGATAGCTTTGTGGATAGAGTAATCTTGGATGTAGGTCCTTGCCTTTCATGACTTGGAATACTCCTTTCCAGCCCCTTCTTGCCTGTAAGGTTTCTTTTGAGAAATCAGCTAATAGTCTTATGGGCATTCCTTCGTAGGTAACTGTCTCCTTATCTCTTGCTGTTTTTAAGATTCTCTCCTTCTCTTTAATCTTGGCTGATGGAATTATGATGTGCCTTGGTGTGTGCTTCCTTGGGCCCAGCTTCTTTGGTACTCTTTGAGCTTCCTGGACTTCCTGAAAGTCTATTTCCTTTGCCAGATTGGGGAAGTTCTCCTTCATTATGTTTTCCAGTAAGTTTTCAATTTCTTGCTCTTCCTCTTCTCCTTCTGGCACCCCTGTGATTCAGATGTTGGTACATTTCAAGTTGTCCTGGAGGTTCCTAAGCGTCTCATTTTTTGGAGTTCTTGTTTCTTCATTCTGATTTGGTTGAATGTTTATTTCTTCTTCTGTTCCAAATTGTTGATCTGATTCCCGGTTTCCTTCCCATCACTGTTGGTACCCTGTACATTTTCCTTTATTTCATTTTTCATAGCTTTCATTTTTTCCTCTAATTTGTGACCATATTCAACCAATTATGTGAGCCTCCTGATTACCAGTGTTTTGAACTGTGCATCTGATAGGTTGGCTCTCTGTTCATTGTTTAGTAATATTTTTTTCTGGAGCTTTGATTTGTTCTTTCATTTGGGCCTTTTTTGGTCTCAGCGCACCTGTTATGTAGTAAGGGGTAGAGCCTTAGGTGTTCACCGGGGGGGCTACCCACATTGCTGTGTTGTGATGCTGTCTGTGGGGGAGAGGTCCGTTTGCTCTCCTCTTTGCCAGTTTTCCGTCACTTTCCCTGCTACCCACAAGCAAATTGGGCCCTTCTGGTGCTGATTCCCAGGTGGGTGGGTTGTGTATGTTCTAGGACCCTGTGGGTCTCTCAGATGAACTTTTCTGTAAGGCTGGGAGGTTCTCCTGCTGTCTCAACCCTAACTGGTGTTTTCAGTCAGAAGTTTTGAGGCTTTATTTCTCCTCACTGGTACCCAGGGTTGTGTGGTCTGTCTTGCTATCCAGTTGATCCTCCTGGTTTATCTGCACTCAAATGTGGGACCGCCCAGTCTGCCAGCTTGCTGAGGTCCTCCAGCCACTACCTTGCTGTGAGTCCTCTCAGGAGTTCAGGCTGCCTGTCTCTGCCCTTCCTAGTGGTCTGGATGGATGTTTCTTCTTTAACTCCTTGGTTGTTGGACTTCCATACAGTTTGATTTTCTGGCAGTTCTGGTTATTTTTTGTTTTTAAATTTGTTGTTGTCCTTCTTTTGGTTGTGTGAGGAGGCACAGTGTGTCTGCCTATGCCTTCATCTTGGCCAGAAGTCTCTGTCTCTCTCTCTTGTTCTTACTTTACACGTGTATGTACCAGGGAAAAGCCACATGAGGACATAATGAGAAGTCAGCCCTCTACAAGCCAGGGAGAGTTCTTACCAGGCACCATATCAGCCAGCACTTTGATCTTGGACTTCCCAGCCTCCAGAACTGTGAGAAATAAATCTCTGTTGTTTAATCCACCTGGTCTATGGTATTTAGTTATGGCAACCTGAGCAGACTAAAACAATTATGGAACTTCTTAGTAGGAAGAGACACTGAGTAATGTTTGATTGAAACCTCACATTTTGCCCATTTATTCATTTATAAATATCACGTATCTACTTTTAATACAGGCCTTGGGTATATAATGATGCATGAAATAGAAATGGTCTCTAATTTTAGAGAAATTATCATTTATTGGGGCAGTAAAATATTAAAGAGATAATTTTTAAAGAATTTAAAATTACAAATAAGGCTATGAATTAATGTAATGAGTTTTGACAGCTTTTAACAGCAGGCCCTAACTTTGTCTGGGAGGTCAGTAAGTGTCATTTAAGCTGAGACTTAAAGGAAAAGTAGAATGTAGCCTGATGAAAAAGCAGGATGGGGAAACCATTTTAGAAAGAATCAGTGGCTGGGTTGGAGCTAGCAGAAAGCAGAGATACTATGTATGGCTCCAAGCCCGGCATTCATTCCACTTGACAGTGCTGGTCTTGTTTTAGCCCTGCATTGGACTTGTGTGTTCACTTGGCGAGGGGTGGTTCCAGTGAGGATAGCCCATTGTGGGAGTAAAGTGGGGTAGGCAAAGGCATGGAGGAGGGACAGCATCAGCATGTGTGGGAAAGAGCAGGCTGGCCTGTGACCTGGAGTGGAGGCTCTCTTGGTAGAGAGGTGAGCAAGTTGGAAGAGGAAGGTACAAAAGAGTGGTGGCACTGAGGACCTCACCTAGAGGCTCAGGTTGGGATTGCAAGGGAGCATCAAGTGAGAAGTTGAGATCAGCAATTAACTCAGCAGTCTGACCATTTATTCCAGGCTTGTTCCAAAAAGGGTTTATTGTAACTTAGAAAGATACCTACTGTACTTGTTTTGCTTTTTGATACATATGCTAAAATCATAAAACCTCATGTTTTTATAGCCTCCCCCATTTAAGTCTAGATTTGTTACTTTAATCCTTCTCTTTTTTCCTTTTCTACTTGCTGTTAGCACCTATGAGTATTTCAGGTATGTCCAATACGGTGCTAGGTGCTGAGATTACAAAGACAATAAGAGACTGCAAGACACAGAAAGAGATGTGTGTGTGGTGGGGAGGGGGCAGCTATTGTCAGCGTGTAAGCCAGGAGAACCGTTCCAAAAACTGGGGCCATGTAGGTGCATGCTTAGAGCAAATAGGTGCATCTTAGCTGGCTCATCAGGCCTTTGTTGACCTTTTGACAAGTTGGGAGCTCTCTGAAGGATCAGGCTGTTTGAGGAGAACCCAGATGCTCAAGGATGATTGGCTGGATGTTTGTACCACAGCACTAGTAAAAGGATCCTTGAGAATAGAAGAGCTGACAACCAAGTGCAAGGATCAGATGAGTACAAGGACAGCTAAGCTGAGAATCCTGGACCCTCCCATTCCCTGCTAGTTGCAGTTTCTTCTTCTCAAGGTTCTGTATAAAGTTAAGTGGTTTAGAGACTGTTGGTTTAGAGCCTCTCCTGTTTGGTGAAACTTCGGTGTTTAAAGAAAATAAGTCGGGTTTTAGAATTAAATTTGGAGCCTTTATTTCTCTGGTGGCTTGAAGTCTCATGAGGGACTTTCATTCATGTGGCATGATCTCTGATTAAGAGGAATTCCTGGGAGTCAGGTTCTGGTCAAGTTGGTGGCGTAGGTAAACACAGCCCACCTCCTTGCTGAACCACATCAAAATTACAACTAAAATGTGGAACAACCATCACTCAGAACTATCAAAAAGTGAGTTGAATGGAAGTCTGAAAACTATTGAATTAAAAAAATCACGTTCATCCCGACTGGTAGGAGGGGTGGAGATGTGGAATGGATTGGTTCCTCACCTATGTGTGGTAGGTGAGAATCTGAGAGGGATATCTCAGGAGTGAGGAGTCCCAGCCCCACAACAGGCCCCGCAGCCCAGGGTTCCAGTGCCAGGAAGATAAGTCCCCATAACTTCTGGCTACAAAAACCAGTGGGGATTGATACAGTGGAAGAAAACTTTAGAGTCCCAAGAAGTTTCTCTTAAAAGTCATTTTATACACAGACTTACTCAGACTCATTTCCTCTGCTCCAGCACCAGGGTAACAGCTTGAAAGGCACCAGTGGCATTCAGGAAGAAACTAAAGTGTCTGGCATCAAGGCAGGACCTGGGGAACAGATTTCTCTCAGTCAGAAAGGCAGACAGCAGCCATTGTCCCTTTGCTGAGCCCTCCACCCACACAACCTCAGTACTGGCAGGCAGGTGTCATATCTGAGACTCCATCAACCTGGCTAACACTCTTTGCCCCACCCTGGGGATCCCCTGAGACTCCAACCCACCCAATTTAGGGGCCCATTGAAACTGTTAACCATGACTTTTCCACACGAGTGGCTGGTTTTGGATCAGGCTTTACAACTTCCTAAGTCCTATCAAACAAGCAATAGCTGGCTTCAGTAAGCCCCTAGCCCCTGTACCTCTTGCTAAGTGGCCTCAGGCCTGTCACTAGCAGCAGCTAGCCTAGATTCACAGCTTGGCTTCACCTGGGAATCTTCAAGCCCAGCACAAGTAGCAGCCATCTCAAATTGCTTCATAGCTCAGGCTGGGTGGCCCCACGAAGAACACAGGTTGGGGCTGACCTTGGCTTGCACCCTAGAGCCTGTGTACCCCGTGAACAGCTACAGGCCACATCAAAGTACCCCTGCAGAGCTGATCCTCCATGGAGGGTAGAGGTTGGCGGTCAGTGGTCATGACCAATCCTTGCAGCTGAGTGGCCTGGGTAAATCCCTCCCCAATGGGATTTACCTGCCAATAGCAATCAATGGTCAACTACAAGAGGAGGGTATACTCAGCCTACACAGAGGACACACCGTGAATACCCAGCTTGGATGATAGGGGCAAGGCTGTGCCACTGGACCCTATAGGACACCTACTACATTAGGCTATGCTACCAAGACAGGGAGTCATAGCAGCTCTACCTAATACACAGAAACAAACACAAGGAGGCTGCAAAAATGAGGAGACAAAGAAACACAGCCCAAATGAAACAGCAGATCAAAACTCCAGAAAAAGAACTAAACAAAATGGAGATAAGTGATCTATTGTATGCAGAGTTCAAAACGCTATTTATAAGGATGCTCAAGGAACTTAGTGAGGATTTTAGCAGCATAAAAAAGATCCAGTCAGAAAGGAAGGATACAATAATTGAAATGAACCATCTTAAGGGAAACAACAGTAAAGTGGATGAACCCGAGAATCAGATCAATGATTTGGAACATAAGGGAGCAAAAAAGAACCAATTGGAACAACAAGAGAAAAAAGAATGAAAAAAAAAAAAAAACGAGGATAGTTAAGCAGCCTCTGGGCCTACTTTAAGAGGTCCAACATTTTACATCATTGAGGTGCCTGAAGGAGAAGAGAAAGAATAAGAAATTGGAAATCGATTTGAAAAATAATGAAAGAAAACTTCCCCAATTGGGTGAAGGAAATAGACATGCAAATCTAGGAAGCACAGAGAGGCCCAAACAAGATGGATACAAAGATGCCCACCCCAAAACACATCATAATTAAAATGCCAAAGGTTGAAGATAAAGAGAGAATCTTAAAAGCAGCAAGAGAAAAGAAGTTAGTTACCTACAGGGGAGTTCCCATGAGACTGTCAGTTGATTTCTCAAAAGAAACTTTGCAGGCTAGAAGAGACTGGCAAGAAATATTCAAAGTGATGAAAAGCAGAGACCTACCCTCAAGATCGCTCTACCCAGCAAAGCTGTCATTTAGAATTGAAGGGTAGAGAAAGAGCTTCCCATACAAGAAAAAACTAAAGAAGTTCATCATCACCAAACTTTTCTTACATAAAATGTTAAAGGGACTCATTTAAGAAAAGAAGAAGATAAAAACTATGAACAGTAAAATGGCAAGAAGATCAAAACTATGAATAGTAAAATGGCACTAAATACATATCTATCCACATTTTAATCTAAAAAACAAACTGAGCAAACAAGAGGAACAGAGACAGAATCATGGATACAGAGAGCATTTTTATGATTGCCAGATGGGACGGGTGGTTTGGGGGAATGGGTGAAGAGGTGAGGGGATTAAAAAGTATAAGTAGGTAGTTACAGAATAGCCGTAAGAATGTAAAGTACAGTGTAGAAAACGGAGTAGCCAAAGAACTTACATGCATGACCCATGGACATGAACAATGGTGTGGGGATTGCCTGAGGGAGTAGGGGTTGCTGGGTGGAGGGGGGCAATGGGGGAAAAATGAGGACAACTGTAATAGCATAATCAATAAGATGATTACAAAAAAAATGAAAAAAATAAAGGAATTGGTGCTTTTTTTGAAAGTTTTATTTATCTATTAACTTTCAGAGAGAGGGGAAGTAAGAGAGAAAGAAAGGGAAAGAAACATTGATCTGTTGAACCCACAGTCCAGGCATGTACCCTGACTGGGAATTGAACCAGCAACTTTTACTTTGTTGGATGACACCCGTTCAACTGAGTCACACTGGCCAGGGCGAAATTGGTGGTTTCCTAAAAGGAGGTTTGACTCACCCTGCCCACCTACCTAGCAGGGAGAGGAATCCCTGCTGGTAGCTGGTGAGTGCCACAAGCACATGACTGCCTGGCACATGCAGGGTGATTGGGGTGCAGGAATTGATTCTTTTTGTTTGGCCTGGGGTAGGGCTTTAAGGGGCAGCCTTGCCCAGGGACACCTCCTTTGATGCCCAGCTCATGCAGCCCCATTCCTTCATTCCTGGTGCCTCTTCTTCCTCCATGCACTCCTCCATCCTGGCCACAGATTATGCATCTGCTCCATGGGACCTGTCACCAGCTCCTTCAGCCCTGTGCCCATTCCCACCTCACCCGGTTAGGAGCCTGACTCTTTGTGGCTTCCTTTTCAGATTACTAACTCAACATGCTCTCCTCGAATGAGCAATTTTTGTGTGTGAAGTAGGTAATTACCTTCTCTTCCTATGATTGTTGTTTTGCAAGATTTCTTTTTACAATACATTTGCTTAATATGGAGGTGTATTTGTTTTATAGGAGTCTTTTCTAACAGCAGGGTTGAGACCAGGAAGACACTGGCTTCTGTGCACATTGATCTGTCATGCTCTCCAAGCTGTGATTGTGTAGCTGGCATTATGGTAGAGCCTCTGTAATAAAGAATCACATTAAAGCAAGGTTGTATTCCTTATAATCATCCATCAAGTAATGCACCGAGGATTTTGGAAAGAGAAACCAAATTCTTTATAAAGGAGAGAGAAGAGGGCAAGAGAAGGGAATAAAAGAACCCTAAACAATTCAGTTATATTAATAGCCCCTGTATTATTGTGGCAAAATTACTTATAAATAAAGACCAAAGTGGAAAAACAAATTGTGTTTGGTAGGTGTACTCTGTTCCTTGTCTTGTTTTTCTGCTCTAAAGTATAGCTCTGTGTCGATGTAGGGTGTCACTGCTATGAATATTGATGGCAGCAAAAGTCTTTTTTCCTCCTCTCTGGCCTAGTAAATAAAGCAGAAAGGATGTAGAGGGAAGTAGAATTATAAAATCAGTGTCCTATTTTCATCTTATCTTGTTCCCTTAGAGCTCTAAGTCTCTAAAACGTATTGACAATCTACATTTGGTGATCAGAGTGTAATTTCAGTACACTGGATTGGTATTTTCAGGGATTTGTGCTTCTGGTTAAAGCAACAGAATTGCTCTTCCTTTTAGCTCTCAAAGCTAAGGTCCCTGGTGAATGTGTTTTCTATACTCAAGGCATTGCAGGAGTTGGAACTGGAAGGGCTCTAAGAGTCATGTGGCCTGAGGACAGCGTCTTAGAAGTCTGTGGCAATCACATGGGAATGAGTGCTGGGGCTGTTAGAGGAGAAGGTTGAGCCCGGCCTGGGGACATGTGTGGTGACCACTCAGCACTCAGCAGTATCATCCGAGAGAGCAGCAGTATCATCTGAGTGAGGTGACATGCCTATAAGCAGGCAGTGGGCTTTTCATCCTGCATTCACCCTGTTGACTGTGCGGATGAGAAAACAGGTCCAGAGAAGAGGAGAGGCTTCGCCAGAGTCACCTTGCTGCTCAGTGACAAAGCTGACCCTAGCTCAGAAGTCAGACATTAGCCCAAGGAGCAAGAGAGGATCAAAACAAACACACCCTCCTCTCTTACAGAGGACATTCTGTTCAAAGCCGCCGTTGGACTCTTTGTTGCACCCTTGTGCTTTTTGGGGCCTGATTTGGCAACCTCAGGAGGAAAATATGCTGCGTTTTGCAAATGTGTGCAAATAACAAATATGCCTGTTATGTCCTAGGCAGGCTCATTGCACATGCGTCAGGGCAGGTGGCAAAATGCAATCATGTAGCCTGGAATGAAAAGTGTCTTACACTTAGTTGCTTATGAGCAACTCGGTGCTAGAATTAAAATGCCTTCCTGGCCCAGGTGCAATGTTAATTATTCCATTTCTCATAGTGAAATTTTGCTTGGAGAAAAATGCTTGGATGAGAGATATTGATTCTAATACCTATTTAAAAAAATCTTTTCTTCTTTCCCCCCTCCCTTTGTTTCTCTTCACAGGAAAAAGTAGAATATGCCTTCCTGATTATTTTTACAGTCGAGACATTTCTGAAGATTATAGCATATGGATTATTGCTACATCCCAATGCTTATGTTAGGAATGGATGGAATTTACTGGATTTCGTTATAGTAATAGTAGGGTAAGTCCTTTTTATTTTGGGGAAATGTTTGTTTGGAAAATGGGAGGTGAGGAATAACAGTGTCTTTGGATGAAATATGGTGACTCCTCTATGCCAGTGGTTGCAGCCAGAATTTGCCAGGAGTTCTTTGAAGACTGGAGTTGCTGCTCTCCATCTCTGGGCAGAACTGGTTTGAATTCTCTCGTGGTTCTTACTCGCACTTTTAGTGATGGTTGCAGAGAGGGGAGTCTAAGCTCCTAATGTGAGCGGTTCATCTTACAAGGCCTCTGGTTTCCACAAATAGGCCAGTCTTGCTGGTGATTTGAGTTAAATGTATAGAGTTCATATATTTAGTACCTTGTTAAGTTGAAAAAAACCCCAAACAGTAAAAAAGTAAGAAATTCTTATAGCAGCGAGGTACTCTGCTTTTTAACATCCCTTGAGTAAAGCTATTAATTCTTTTTTCTGACTTATGAGAAAAAACTTTGGCATGCTACTATCCCATTGTAAATAACAAAACAAATGACTGAATAATATCAGGTATCTGGCATGAAATGAAGTAAGGCAGAAAATGCAGGGAAACAGGCATTATCCTGAAATCCTGTCACAGGAAGAAGACACGAGCCGTTTTAGTATATGTTAAAATGAAAAACAGTGGCCTGTGTTATTCTGGTTCTTCCACATCTGAAAATGTTTCCCGCAAGAGAAAAATGAATCAGTGTCAGAAGAATGCTGGGCCTTCGGACCAGATACCCACATAGGACAATACAACAGTCCCATTGCTGAGTTTAGTTACCCAGCTATAAAGTGGGTTGCTTCTAAAATTACATTTGGTCCTATAGAGAGAGGTTGTCAAATGGCCTGTCTGGTTTCATCTCCATGACTTTGTTCAACTACCTGTTATAGTTGAGCAAGGTAATTTTTCTTTTCGATTATTCTTTTATTGTGAATCCTTTGTCTTTTTATGGGAGACTATTCTAGTTGGATATTGGGAGAGTGGGGTAAATTTTGAGCCTGTCATTTCAACTGGGATGTTAAAATGGGATCCAAAATGGTGGCCCAGTGGGATAATTTGACTTATGAGGAAAAAATTTAGCCTTTCCCAAACCACCATAGTACATTGGCATCTAAGGTATCACAGCAAAAAGTAGTGCAACTAAAATGAACAGATCATATCTCTGTACCATACCTTCCTGTATTTGGTGAAGTTGAATGGGGATGGCCAGCAGGAGCCATCCTGCTATTGCAGGTCTCCTGATTCTGGAATGGTTTTGCTGTGCCTCTCCTGACCCTGGACTTTCTGTTCAGCTAGAGGATGGAAATACTGAGCTTCATTTCTTTTGTCCCTGCTCTGTACTCTACCTTGGCTTTCTACAGTAGGACATCTTTCATACTGTAGTAGAGCACAGAGAGGGAACCAAACACAGTATGGTGGTCTCATTAAGCTGAGACAGAAACAAGAGTTCAGGAAGGCTGAGGTGGCTTAAATTTGAGAGGTGTAGTGTGGAAGTGGAAGGAGCTATTCAGAGAAGGAGCTCTATAAATATACCCTGGGGTCCTCTTGAGTTTTGGATGAAGAATAAGCTATAGTTACATGAGATGAGATTCCATGAGGCTAGGAAAAGAACACTATTTGGGAACACCAGCTGGAGTGGAAGGATGTCATTGAACACCCTGGAAGGTCAGTAGAGACTCCAGAGGGGCATTAGTATTGGGGATACACTAGCTCCAGGGCAGGGGTTGGAAAACTATGGCCAACAGGTCAAATCTGGCCTGTCACTGATTTTTGTAAATAAAGTTTTATTGTACCACAGTCACATATTTGTTCACAGAGTTGAGTTGAGTAGTTTAGACCCACAAAGCATAAAATACAGGTGGAGTAAAAATTGGTTTACAGTTGTGAATATGTGAAACAGTATTTATTTTTGTATTATTGTTTATTGATCATTGTATTATTTTTCATACAAACAACTGTAAACTGACTTTTGCCCTGTCCCATATTTTCTATTTGGCTCTTTATTAAATGAATTTGCCAACTTCTGATCTAGAGTAAGAAACACCTGAAATCCTTACTAATAATGTTTGGAAAGGAGCCTGAAAAGGAGCAAATTGATATGCAAGTAACTTAACTGCCTGACAAAACAAAACTCCACACTCTTTGAAGGAAGACAACAAAGCCCAGACATTTAACAGTGTGTCCAGCATCCAGTCAGATATCACTAGATGTGTGAAGAGGTGTGATCCACAACCAGGACTAAATGCCATCAATAGAAACAGACCTAGATGTGACAGAGGTGATAGAATCAGTAGAGAATTACTTTACAGAACTTTAAAAACAGCTCTTATAAATATATTTTTGGATTTAAAGGAATGCATGACTACAGTGATGAAAATGGGACAATATAAAAAGAACAAATGGGACTTCAAGAGCTGACAGACATTTGAAATGAAAATTCTCTGGATTGGCTTAACAGCAGACTAGACACAATGGAATAAAAAAATCAAGGACCTTGAAGACATTGCAGTAACACAAAGAGTAATGCCGGGTTAAACAGTGAAAACCACCATGGTGACCCGCAGTGCAATATAAAGTGCTCTTGTATACTTATATTTGGGATCCCAAAAGAGAGGAGATAGAGGGGAGAAAGCAAAATATCCTTGAAGAAAGTATTCCAAATTTTCTAAATGTGATGAAAAATAGAAACTCAAAAATCCAAGAAACTCAATAAAGCCCAAGCAAAATACGCATGAAGAAAGCTACATCAAAGCACATTATAATCATAATCAAATTGCTTAAAACCAAGGAGGAAGAGAAGATCTTAAAAGCAGTCAGAGAAAAATGATAATAACTTTTTTGTCAGCAACTATACAAGCCAGAAGACACTGGAGAGGCATTGTTAAAGTACTAGGGAACCAAGAATTCTTACTCAGTAAAGATGTCTTTCAAAATTGAAGTAAAAAAGAACTTTTTCAAATGAACCAAACTTGAGAATTCATCACCAATAGATTAGCATCTTAGCAGATGTTAAAGGACTTTCTTCACACTGAAGGAAAATGATGCCAGTAGAAATGTGGATAGACACAAAAGGAATAAAGAAGGGCAGAAAGGGTAAATACATGGATAAATGTTACAGCATTTTTGTCATTTTAAAATCTCTTTAAAAATTAATTGATTAAATAATGTAGGGTTTATAGCTTCTGTAAAAGTAAAATACATGACAACAATAACACAAAGGACAGGAACAAGGAAAAAGAACTATGTACTACTGCAGGGTGCTTGTATGGGTAGTTGGAGTGACAAAATATTATGCGAAGGTAGATTGTGATAAGTTAAAGATACACATTCTAAATCCTGGAGAGTGGGCTGGCAAACTTCAGCCCAAAGACTAAATCTGGTTTGCTGCCTTCCCTGCCCCCCACACTGACAAACTATTTTGCTGTTTGCTTTAGCAGCTAACATTTTATTAAAAGACAGTCACACTCACTCATGCCTATGGCTGTTTGGTGGTAGAATGGCGGACCCGAGTAGTTGTGACAGTCTATGGCCTGCAAATCCTACAATGATTACTTTCTGACACTTCAAAGAGGGTGTGTGTGTGTTCCTGACATTTGCTCTAGAGGAGCCACTAGGAAAGTAAAGAGATATCGTTAACAGGCCTATATTGGAGGAGATTAAATGGTTTCTTTTTCAAAAGCTCAATCCAAAAAAGGTAAGAAGAAGGAAAAAGGAACAATGGACAGAGCAATAGAAAAGAAATAGCAAGATGATGGATTTAAATGCAGCTTTATAAACTCTTATCAGAATCTAGAGTTTATCAAACTTTATATGTAAAAGTCCCTCCTCTATAGTATATATAAAAACTGCTTTAATTATAAAGACACAAACAATTTGAAAGTAAAAGTACAGAAAAATACATACCATGCAAAAACTAATCAAAAGAAAGCTTGAGTGGTTATATTAATATCCAACAATGTAGACTTCAGAACAAAGAATGTTATCAAGGATAAAAAGATACATCTCATAATAATAAAGGAGTCATTTCATAAGGAAGATGTAATAATCCTAAAAATATATATGCTTAATAACAGAGCTTCAAAATACAAAAAGCTGAAACTGACAAATCCCAAAGGAGGAATAGACAAATCTACAATTGTAGTTGTACATTTTATTTATTTATTTTTAGAGAGGGGAAGGGAGGAAGAGAGGGAGAGAAACATCAGTGTATGGTTGTCTCTCACATGCCCCCCACTAGGGGCCCAGCCTGCAACCCAGGTATGTGCCCCAACTGGTAATCAAACCAGCAACCCTTTGGTTTGCAGGCTGGCACTCAATCCACTGAGCCACACCAGCCAGTGCTGTAGTTATACATTTTAATACTCTTGAGTGTTGACAGAATATGTAGACAGAAAATTACTAAGGATACAGGGGGATTTGGACAGTACCATCAACTAACTTGATTTAATTGACATTTGTAGAACATTCCAACCACAAGAGCAGAATATGCATTCTTTTCATATGCATCTGGAGTATTAACATAGAGAGACATATTCAGAGCCATAAGACAGATCTCAGTGAATTTTAAAAGATGGAAATCAAACAAAGTTGTGTTTTCTGAATGAACTTAGCAATATTTCTGGGTTAAAAGGTCAGTATGAAAAAGCCTGTGAATTTTTATGCAGATAGTCATGAACCACTGGAAAATGAAAATTTAAAGGCCACTATAGCATTAAAAAGCATGAAATATTTAGGAACAGTGCACTGAAAATGACTAAACCTTTGTGAGAAAAAGTAAAGAAGACCTAAATAAATGAAATGATATACAATGTCATGGATGAGAAGACTCAATATTGTTGGGATATCAGTTCTTCTCAAATTAAGCTATAGATTGGATCCTAATCTAAGCCCCAGCAAAATTGTTGTAGAGACTGACAGATTTATTTGAAAATTTGCATGGAAATTAGAGAGGCTCTAGATGAGCCAAAGAAATATTTAAGAACAAGGCTAGAATCTGGTTTTAATAAGGCTTAGTATACTTACTATAAAACTACGGTAAAAAGTCAGGACGATGTGATATTGGCATAAGGAATAGACATACAGACCAGTGGAATAGAACCCAGAGTCTAGAAATAGACCCATACAGTTAATTTTAGACAAAGGTTCCTTGATAATTCAATGGGTTAAGGAAACTGTCTTCTACTAAATGGTGCCAGAACATCTATTTACCTATACGAAAAAAGAAGACTCTCTATTCTTACCTCATACTATATACAGATACTGCCTTAATAGATCTTAGATGTATATGTGAAAGCTAAAACTATAAAATTTATAGTGGAAAATATTTATTATGACATTGGAACAGGCAGAGATTTCTTAGGATATCAAAAGTGCTAGCCATACAAAAAGTAATTGAAATTTTGGACTTCATCAAAATTTAAAACTTCTATTCAAAACTAACTTATGAAAAAGTGATGCACCAATTAGGAAAAAAATTCACAGTATGTATAAGTGATTAAGGATTTGTATTCAGAATATGTAAAGAACTCTTACAACTCAGTAGTGAGAAGACAATCCAGTACATATATGGGTAAAAGTTTTGAACAGACCTTCACAAAAGAAGACATGTAAATGGTCACCAAGAAACTGAAAAGTTGTTCATCAGTAGCAGTTAGAAAAGTGCAAATTAAAGCCACAAGGACAGCAATTGCATGCCTACCAGTATTACTAAATGTAAGATGATTGACAGCACCAAATGTTAAGGAAGATATGGAGCAATGGGAACTCTCATCCACTGTTTGTAGAAATGGAAAATGGTACAGTCGTTTTGGAAAAGTTGCCAATTTCTTACAATAGTAATTAATCTTACACTAACCATATGGCCATATTACCAGTATTACTAGTAGGTCCTTACCCAAGGCAAGGGAAAATAAATGTTCCCAAAGAGACTTTGTTTCATAATAGAGGGAAGGTGGAAACAACCCAACCATCTCTCAACTGGTGAATGGATAACTAACTCATTGTGGTTTATTCATACAGTGGAATATCACTCAACAATAAAAATAAATGAACTGCTGACAAATGCAACAACTTGGATGACTCTCAAAAACATGATGAACAAAAGAAGATAAACAAAAAAGAGAACAAGCTCTATGATTCTGTTTATATAAGATTCAAGAAAGCGGGGGGGGGGGACACCACGTGATAATCAGCCAATCAGTAGCTGCCTAAGGTGGCGCTTAGAGGAAGGAAGCCTGCACGAGGGCATGAGAGAGCTGTGGGACACGCTGGGTATCCGGACTGTGGTGCTGATGACTTGGGTCTATACATTTGTCAAAACATCCTTGTATGCTTCAGATGGGTGTATTTTATTATAAGTTAGCAGCAATCACATTGTTTTTGAAAAAGTAAAAAAATCGAGGAAACTAAAGTGGAACTGGATTTATTATTTTTTCTCATTAAATATGAAAACTTTAGAGTATCATTCTTCCAAAATATGCACTAAATTGTGGTTGAAGAATGGAAGAAACTTTTAGGAGTGAAAAATGATGTCTTCATTTGAATCAGATTCTTACACCCTAAAGTTTCCAGCTGCAGACTGTACCTCAATCCAATGGATTTTCCGTTCCAAGTCAGCCACAACCTGCTTTTGTCAAGATTCCTAATAACAGAGACATTAAGAAAGTAACTGATATGTTTAAAATGTTAACTGTTAATATTGTGAGCACAGGAGGATTCAGTGGGTCTACCAGGGTTGATAATTATTCCCTGTCTAGGAAAGTTTGATCAGAGCCAACTTCTATTCCCTACCTTTCATTTTTCAATCCACAAATATTTCTAGCATTCAGACTTTTCACATAAGCTTTGTGAATAAGAATGTGCAGTACTCATTCTGGTGCTCTGGCTTGAGCCAGGTTGGGTAGCTCCTTGCCTTTTTTCTACTGTCTTGGGGTAAACTTTTAATACGAATCTAGGATAAAATATTTTCTCCTCATGTTCTTATCTCTTTAGGCAGACGGTGTATTTTTTTTTGGTCGGAGGTGGTGGTGAAGGGAGTGGAATTACAGAATATTGGAATGGGAAATGGGCGGAGCTCTGGGTCATTTAATCCAGTTTTCTCATTTTACAGAGGAAACTGAAACCTGGGGAAGCGAGGGACTTGCTTTAATGCCTCCTAGCTCTGAGGCAGGGAAGCCGGCCCTGACCCTTTCCACTCCTGGCTGTCTGGAAATGGCAGCCAGCTTCCCTCTCCAACTCAGGCTCCTCTGTGAGGGAAGAGAGACATCATTCACCTGTTTTCAAGGACATTGCTGAAGAATAGGGGATGAAGGACCGTGAAGTATACATTGCCAACCACTGGTACTTGAAAGCAATCTTAAGTCACCACCTGCATAAATCGCTTTCCTAACCCTTTGGGATGAAAATCTCTGTGGCTGCCACATTTCAGAAAAGTTTGAGGTTTTCTTTCTTCCCCTTTCTTTGTTTTTGAGAAGCTGTGAACTCATTTTGGAGGGAGACCTTTTACTTTAGCCTTGCTGCAGGAGTTTATAGTAACTTAAAAAAACTATGCTAATGAGAGAAACCTGTCATCTGAAGCTTTGAAAAGGTAGAGACCTGACTATTTCCACCCCCTCCCCCTGACTGGGTTCATTGCTAATTACTGTAGTGTTATTAAAACAAATGACTGGTCTTTTTAATGCCCCAGAATGACAGGGCTCTGCCTGATCGGGACTGTAAATCAGACCACCCTGTATTTTATGGACTTAGTGTCTTGGCCATCCAGAGGCATGCCAGTGGGGGCAGAGTTTCTGCTTTGGCTGCTAATTAAACTTTAGAAACCTTTCCTTTGTTCCTGGGCCAATCACTCCCACAATCTGATTGGCCATAGTTGATTCTATTTGAAACAGGCAAATTTATATTTATTCTGAAAAACAAGCAACAATTCCAAAGAATAAATGTTTATTTGAAAGAGCAAAAGTGACTGTCAAATGAGCAGATTGCCTGAAAATAGCTTTATCCGAAAAACCTTTTGAGAGTAGGAAAAAATCTGTCGTGCCTGCCAGATACAATGTTATTCACATTTCAGAAGAGAAATAACTATATTAATACCTTAGGTTACTGCCTTTGGCCTTTGCATAGGTCCTTAACATCTGTGATTTACATCACTCTGCAAACATCCCTATGAGGGTGGAGGCGGTATACAACATAGCAATTAAGATTTGGGACTTTGAAGTCAATATTCATGCACTGATTTATTCACCAAATGTTTGTGAGCACCTCTAACATATCAGGAACTGTTCTGAGTGCTAAGCTTGAAAAGACTAAACAAACAAACGAAGAAACAGACTAAAATTCCCTGCTGTCATGGAGCCTGCATCCTGGTGGGACCAACGTACCTGGATTCATGTGTTAAGTTCTGCCACTAGTCTGGTGACCTTGGGCGTGTCACTTGTTCTCTTGAAGCTTGTTTCCTCTCGTGTAAGATGGTGTTACTAATAATTCCTGCTGCATAACATTTTATGGGGATAATGTATGTAAAGTGCCTAGCACACGGGGAGTGCTTATAAATGGTAGCTGTGATGAGTGTCGTCGTCATTATTTCTGTTGGCGTACTTCCATTCGTTGTCCTGGGCCCCCAGCGATCCCCCTCGCCCATGGGGACTGACTTGCTGGAGGATGTTCCATTGGCAGGGAAACAGGAGCTCAATCCCTGACCCAAATCATGTTAGACAGAGAGGTGACTCTCAGGATTCACAGCTTGGTTCTTGCCTCGACCTTGCTTTCTCTTTATTTAAGCAGCAGTCACACAGAATTAGCCTTTGTTCAAAAATAACTACTATTATCATCCTGTTTTGCTTCCCTGGGTGACAAACTCTAACATTTCTTCCTCTTCTTCTTCTTTCAGATTGTTTAGTGTAATTTTGGAACAATTAACCAAAGAAACAGAAGGCGGTAACCACTCCGGTGGCAAATCCGGAGGCTTTGACGTCAAAGCCCTCCGCGCCTTTCGAGTGTTACGACCACTTCGACTAGTATCGGGAGTGCCCAGTAAGCACGTTTTGTTTCCTAAAGCCAGGATTTTGTTGATTTTTTCCTTCTGGGTGGGTCTCAGGATTACAAAACGGGGTGCTACAAGGTAAGTTGCTGTGTACCAGCCCAGGGCTCTGCAGATGACCTTGGAGGCCTTTGCAGTTTGCAATACACTTTGGCTTCTGTTGTCACTTTGATCTGAGAGCCCCGATAGGGACTGGCAGTGATGAGCCTTCCTGATTTTGTAAAAGAGACAGTCTTCTCTTGCAGAGAGATGGAGTAAGTGTGGCATGAGGCCTTGAGTAGTCCTGATTCTGATCTGGTTTTTCTTCTGTGACAGCACA